>QGMG01000041.1:0-75586 GCA_007825325.1 Lachnellula cervina | reverse complement strand
TCACTATATATATACATTTCTTCTAATAGTTTCTCTAGTACTAAGAGAGACTTCTAACTATACTCTTAGTAATATAACTGCCTTCTTATTATAATAACTTATAATAAGCTAAGGCATATAGAACTTGTCTCCTCTAGTCTAAACAATTGCTAAATGTAGTTTCTCTATTGCTCAAGTTGAAGAAGACTTCTTATATACTCTAAAAACTGTTTCTACTTTTAACTCCATATTTATAATAGTAGAAATTATAAAGGAGGCTATCTTAAAGGGTTACAAACACTCGATTTCTAATTGTGATCTTAATAATACAGTAAGATGTTTGAAATTTGCTATATACTATAAGTAGAAATAAGATTCCGCTTATAAAGCATATAATATATTAGTCTCTATTTATACTAGTAAGTTTTATCTCCTTTTAAACTCTTATCTTCACTTAAATAGTTGCTAATAATCTATTATAGCTTTAAGTTCTTTAGATTAGAACCTATTAATCCTATAGAAGCAAAAGGCCTACTAACTTAATAGTATACTCTTAAGTCTAAAGTATACAACTCCCTTACTATCTTCTAGTAGAGCTTTCTTAGAATTAGATTATATTTATAACTACTAATTAGCATCTACTGCTAGCGGCCCTATTTTATCTAGTTTTATATTATAGCTACCTTCTAATAAGATTAACCCTATAGATATTATTAATATATCTAGCTAGTCTAAACTAGATAATAATCTATTAGATCTAGCCCTTTTCTAAGCTAATCTAGATATGCTTGACTCCAAGTCTTCTAGTCACACTCCTTTAAATACTTTAGCTGCTAGTTTAGATATTAAGTCTATAAGCAATAACAAAAATGAGATAACTAATAAGAATATCTTAAATGCAATCCTTACTATTACCTCTAGCAATATGTCTGATCTATAGTTGAATGTTATAGAAGAACATTCTATTATATCCTATAAGCTATCTAATATAAATAATAATATCTAAACTACTAAGGATTTTATTAACTTCTTAGTCTCTCTTCCTTATAATACCTCTTAGTATTTAGAAGCTACAAGTCTAATATCTATAATCCAAGTTAGTCTTAAAGAGTTTATATCTCTAAATATAATAATTATAATACTAAAAAGGTAGTTCTCTTATTCTAGAGTAATATACACTTATTTAGCCTCTTATTCTAATAGTCTACTTAAGCACCTAAATACTTCTACTTTGTATTATTTATATACCACTTTACAATTATAGAATATATATTTAAGTTGTTTATTCGAGTTCTACTCTTTATAATACCTTAGATCACATTTTGAAGATTATACTTAGGTTCTAAAGTACTATAGTAAGGCATATTGCTACTCTACTAAGCTCTTCTTATTATCGAGATAATATAAAAACTATATAGCTACTTATATTAATAGCTTCTAACCTACTATATACTAATATTCTAATTACTAAAGTATATTAAGAACTACTATATATAGAAATGAGTCGATACTATAGAACTATTTAAAAAATAAGTATAATGTTTATTCTTTCTATATGCTTTATAAGAGTTTAATGCTAGTACCTACTACTTTAGGCTAAGATAGTAGAATCTAGTAGGCATAATAACTAGGGGGCTTAGAGCAAGGTATTTTAATTTAGCTATAGATTATAAGTATAGAATATTCTTACTTAGTATCTTAAAATGTATTATATACTTGCTTTAAGCTTCTTATTTATCTTTTAGTAGATATTACTTAGCTGTAGCTACTCTCTTAATACTCTTATTATTAGAATCTTCTGAATTTTTAGAATATAGAAGTTAGTATATAATAATTAGAACCTATATTCTTATATAGACTTTTATAGTATATTTTTCTAGTTTAGCTCGCATAATATAATACTTGATATTCAAATATTCTCTTCTTTTATTTTGTTTTAAGTTATATTTTTTAATTAGCTAAGTACTCGATAAATATAAATTGCTTTAGTTCTTCACTTAGGGGACTATAGTTGTTTATTATTCTTAAGATACTTTAAGTGAAGTTATAGTATTAGAAGTTCAGATTAAGTCGAGCGAGCATTAGAGATTTATAATATAAAGTCGAGCAAGCAACTAGAGCTTTACTATATAGCATTAAGCAAGCGACTAGAGCTTTACTATATAGTATTAGGTAAGCGACTAGAGCTTTACTATATAGCATTAAGCAAGCAACTAGAGCTTTACTATATAGTATTAGGCAAGCGACTAGAGCTTTACTATATAGCATTAGGCAAGCGACTAGAGCTTTATAGTATAGTATTAGGCAGGCAACTAGAGTTTTATAGTATAGCATCAGATAAGCAACTAGAGTCTTACTATAAATATATAGATAAGTTATTATTATTTTCTTTAGTTTAAAAGTATTTCTTCTAATTCTGATTTCTATAAGTTCACTAGACTACTTAGACTAAAGTCATTTATAGTCTTAATAATACAAGTTCCTATTTCCTCTAATTTATAAATTCTTATCCCTACACTTACCTATCTACTATCTTTATATTAATAGTCTCTTAGCTATCTTTAGTGTTCCTCTCCAAATATAATACTATTCTTAGGCTAAGTCTAGCTGCCTTTGCTTTAGCCTTTATAGTTCCTACTACGAATATCAAATCCTTATTAGTTTATATTAGATATATACGCTTATCCTCTATAACCTAGATAAGATATTAGGCATCCTCTACTCTCTTCCCTTTCGAGACATTATATACTAAGTGCATTTATACTATTATTAATAACAAATTATATAATAATAAATAATCGGCTCGGATGTTCCTTAAGCTTCTATTACTATACTTATTAGCAATAAAACCTAATAGTCTAATATAGAGGGACGGGGGAGCATTTTAGTCTTTAAGGTTCTTATCTAACTTAATAATCAAAGTCCTTTTAATAGCTAATCTTTGCTTGCTTATTATACTAGAGGTTAGATTTTTAGTGCTTAGCGCAAATTTAATAGCCTATTTAATCCGATTGCTACTCTTATTATACTTTTATTTCTTTGAGCTTAAAATTAATACTATACTATTTAAGTTTCCATTAGTAGCAGATTATATATAAGAGCTATTATTACTAGAAGTTTCTAACTTAGTAGGATCTTTCTTTATCTTTATGCCCTTTCTCTTCTATTCTATCTTTATATTGCTCTAACCCTTCCTAACTTTATTAATGCCCTTTAGCATATATATATATAGTGCTATATAAACTTATATTTGCTAGGTAGCAAGTAGGCATTCTATAGTCTTATTAGAGGCATATAAGTTCTTGAAGATAGCTTTATAGACCTCCTATACTATTTTATTATACTCCTTTATACTAAATTTCCCGCCTCTTAGTTTAAGCAGTATAGTGTTCTTTTAAATTTTTATATATTAGTTAGTAGTAATACTACTGCCTATAACTATTAGAATAGCTAATTTGAAATCTATCTAGCTAGTAGGGTTATAGTGTATATCTATTACCTATAGTTCAACTCTTAATACGTTTCTACTCTATCTGTCTCTAAAGTTATTATTTCCTAGCTCCTTTAGCTATAATAACTAATTATCTAGAGACTCTAGCTATTATATAAGACTTAGTAGCTAAGAAGCTTATAGTGCTAGTACTAAATAGGAATAGAGTTAGTAGGGTATATATATATAAGGCAATATAAAATATAAACTTACCTTATATCTAGCCTTTTAATAGTATAATAAGATCTTTTAATAATTGTGAAGGTTAGCTTATTAAGAATTCAATTATTATATATAAATTGCTTACGACTTCTAATAGTTATATATTAGCTTCATCTTTATAGAATGTGCTGAATTTGCCATCTACTAGAAGATTATAATATAGTATATATTTTATTATAAGAAGAGCTAAGCTTATTGCATTAATAATATAGCTAAAGGTTAAGCAGTTAGAGTATTAGTAATTATTAAAGGAATTATAAAATCGTGAAGATATTATAAGCGTTTAAAGATAATATAGGCGTTTTCGTAAGCGACACGACCTATGTCCGAATAGCGCTAAACTCTAATAGTTACACTTATCTAGTAGTCTAAGCTTAAACCTATCTCTTCTCGATAAAGCAAGCTTATAATACTAGCTCTCATTTCTGCTATTAGGTTATAATATACTTCTTTTGCGTCGAAAATACAATCTTATAAAGAAGATATTCATCTTATATAATTAAATCTTTCTCTATTAGTTCTTCTATATATAGACCTTCTCTAATATATAATTAGTAGCGCACTAGTAGAGTGAATTTCACTTATATGCATAATGGCCGACTCTAATTCAGGTATGCAAATCTCTCTAGATTATAAGAATAACTTCACTAATCTAATATATAGGAATATCTAATAATGCTTAAACTAAAGCTATTTCAGCTATACTTATAGCTACTAAAGCAGAACCTACTAATACTATTTAGATAGAGGCAGTTGCTATTCTAATTTAACTCTATTCTATTACACCTATAGTTATTAAAGTAGAACCTATTAATACTAATCTAATAGAAGTAGTTGCTATCTAAAATTAATTCTATTCTATTACACCTATAGCTATAAAAGTAGAAGCAGCTAATACTAGTTATATAAAGATAGATAATCTTCTTTCTAGTAAGCAAAACAAGCTACTTCTCTATTGCGCTTATACTAATAGTAACTATTTAGGAGTAAAAGATTAAGATATTATAGGCCCTTCTTCTCTATCTCTAGCCTCTAAGGAGACTTTATATTCTACTTAGGCTATTCTAATTAAATTCTATTCTATTACACTTGCAGCTATAAAAGCAGAACTTACTAATACTAGTTAGATAGAGATAAATAATCTTCTTTCTAGTAAGTAAAACAAGCTACCTCTCTATTGCGCTTATACTAATAATAACCTTTTAGAAGTAGAAGACTAAGATATTATAGGCTATTCTTCTTTATCTCTGCTATTTAAGAGGACTCTAGATCTTACTTAGCTTAATATTATTATTAAGATGCGTAAGGTAGATTTTACTATACTCGAACTAGCCGACTATTTCAAGTCCCTTCTAGTTATTACAATTTTGAATAATATATATAAATATAAGTCAGTTGAAGAAATTAGTGCTTATTATCTAAATTATAATGCATTTAGCTACTAGATAAAACTTATTTTTAATCGCGATTTAGTAGCTTACAATTTTAGGTTTATAAGCTATCTACTATCTAATCTACCTTAGTACTTTAGTATTAATAGGAAGAACGCGTTCTATTCTATACTAAATACTTTATAAAACTAAGCATTAATTGATACTCTACTCAAATTATAGCTTTAGTACCTCTAATCTAATAATAATAACTTCTAACTATTTCTAAGATATGCTCTTTAATATATAGCTTACAAACCTAACCTTCTAAAGCTCGCCTAATTTATAATATAAGAAAACTACTAACTAGCTCTATCTTATCTAGACAAAGATCTTAGTAGGGATCTTAACTTCTTAAATTCTCCTTTTAACTATAATCTACTTACTATTCTAGAATTTGGCCTTCTAGATACTAGTAGTCTTATTAGCTAATCTAAGGAACTTGAAACTTAACCTATTACTATAGAGCCTACTACTTCTATACTTGCCCCTTAAGACATCTCACCTTCTACTTATTACTCTAATATGTATAATGCTTGAAATATCCTTTCTATAGGTCCTACTAGTCCTAATAGTAATAATAGGGGTGAAAATGTTTTAGACTTAGATTATAATAGCAATTATAAATAGCTTTTTCTATATGAAAATCTTGCTTCTAAGCTGATTATAGAAAAAGCTAGAGATATAGGCATTCTAGTAAGAGATGCTATACTAATAGATATTAATAAAGAATTAGAAACTACTATAAAAAATATAAAGTTCCTAGAAAAAGTTATATAACTAGAAAGTGACTTAAATAAAGACTTTAAGACAAAAAAATTAGAATATATAAAAAAATTAAAAGAGTACATAGAATTAATATATATTATTATATATTCTCTTGCTTATAAATATACTAACTAGGTTAGAATGCTTAAAGTATTATAGGGTATAGTAATAGAATATATATTATTAGAGGAGTAGTAGAAAATATGCAATTTTTTTCACTTTAACTTTTTAAAATAGAAACTAGAATATTTAGTTTTAATAAAGTACTTTAGTTGTAAGCTCCTTTAGATATAAGCCTACTTAGTGTTACGCGCCTTAAAGGAGAAGCATAGGCCTATAGGATTGCTCTATATTAGATATATTATAGGAATTAGCAAGTTAATATTAATATTTACGATCTAGTATATATAGAATATTTTTAATGTTATATTTAAGAATATCTACTACAATAAGGGCTAATATATAAACCTATAAGATAATAATAGCTACTATTTATATCTAAACAATAAAAAATATCTAAAGGAGATAGGCTTTAATTATCTATATACTAAAAAGTCTCTAAGCTATTTTATAAGACTGCTTCACAGATGCACTAGTATATTAGTACTAGTACTACTCCTCTCTATTATAATAGAAGAGGCAAGGATATGCATTTATAGTTAGTAGTATCTTATAGCTCCCAAAGATTATAGACTTATTATTAAGAATATCTATAGCTTAAATATTATTCTAGGGGATATCTAGGACTTAATAAAGGCCTAAGTTAATATCACTAAGAATAATAAGGGCATCCCTACATTTAATATTAAGGCTTAGGCCTATAATAGTAGAGTTATATTAATATGCTTATTAGACTTATAGTAATCTAAATTTATTATGCCATTTTAGTAAACTAGAGAATAGTAAGTAAAGCAGTCTAAGGCACTAAGGCCTAGAATTAGGAAACTATTTACTCCTCTAGTAGAAAAGCACAAATTAATATACTTAACTATTATATGCTCTAAGATAGCTTGCAACGAATTCCACCTATAATATCTAAAGATATTAAAGACTTTAATAGCAATTGCAGCAACTAAGGCATTATATAAGCTATATCTAATGCTATAAATGCCTTTTAATAATAGTAAAGGTAAATTGATTAAGGTTGCTAGAAATATAAAGCTAGAGTTCTATAGCAGTACTCTAATAAATAATAGTCCTAGTAATCTTATAGGACTAGCGTAGCTAATGGAGAGACTATATTAGAAGTATAATAAAGAGTTATAGAACTAGCTAAGTAATAATTTAGGGATAGCTAAGAGAATCGTAAGTCTTAATTAGGAATAGCTTAACTATTTAAAGGGGAATAATAATTCTACTATAGGTATAGAGATTCTTTAGTCTATTGCGCTATATATTAATAGAACTTTTATATATACTACCTCGAAGATAAGAATACTAGATAGCTCTAAGGTTATTTCTACGCCTTTAAATCTTTAAAAGGATATTATATATAACTATAGCAATAATATTATAAGAGCTCTTAATGCCTTAAAATATACTTTTAATTAAAACTAAGCTACTAGACTGCAAGAACAATTATAGAAGTATATTAATAGAGGAAAAGGCTAGAATACTTTTAATAGTTTCGAGAAAGCTAAGAAAAGTTATTCTAGTAAGTACTACTTAGAGCAGATAGCTACAAATTTCCTAGGATTAATTAATCTCTATAATAAAAATAGGCAATTATATAATCTTATAGAATTATATTATTCGAAACACTAACCCCTTAAATGTACTAAGTCTAAGACAGCTAGAGGATCTAAATATGCTCCCTAGTCTAAGGCTAATAGTATATATCTATTTTTTAGTAATAGGAAATCTATCTTAAAAGGTTTTACGAAACTTAATACAATTAAAAAGATTAAGATTAATTAGTAAGATATTAAGGATTATAAGGGAAATCTAGAACGCTAGGTGTTTTCTAGCTATTTCTTCCTTAGAGCTAAGTTTATATACTAGGTAGGTCGAGATCTAGTTAATAATATAGTTATCTACTAATAAATTTAGTACCTAATAGAAAATCTTAAAATCCTAGAGGAGGATATCTATCTTATCTACTAAGCATTAAGTAATAGCAAGAAGTAAAAGCAGATAAATAGATAAAATAAGGGAGATGAAAATGGCTATAAGCTAAGGTATCTAGTTGCTATAAATTCTATTATTAGAACAGGTATTACATTAAAAGATGTCCTTATAATTACCCTACTAGAACTAGAGTACTATCTTTCCTAGGTTTTATAGATCTTTAGCTAATATTGCAGGTAAGGAAATAAAAACATTATTACTTTTTATTATATGCTTTTAGTAAAAGGTAGCGAGATTAAGGAGAGGATCTTAGGGAGAAATAAGAAGAAGATATAGATCTAGGAACTCTAGAAAGGGAAGCTACAAGCGGGTAGTAGTGGAAAGGCAGCTGGAGAAAAAGAGGTTATTACATTAGATTAGTAATCCAAAACCGCTGCTCCTCATGCATCGAAACCATATAAGCCTATGGAAGCACTCGAGGCACTGCACGCACTGCACTGAACTGCAGACTTAATAATTGGCCACATTCATTTTTATCTCAGCTCCCTTTGTTCTCGTTTCTTGCTTCTCTTCTATTTAATTGTCCTAAGCCCAAGCCTCCCTCCCTTGTTGTTGTTGTTGTTGTTATCGTCAGCTGCGTGCTGTGCAAGTTGAAGCGGGTCAATCCAAGGATCAGGATCAACCTTAGGATTAGGTGTTGCTATAATCTGTCTACCAGTCCACTCCACTGTCTAGACTCTAGTATCCGCAGAGACCCTTCTGAAACGCAACACAAGGCTAGCTTTAAAGCAAGGCAACTTGCATCTGCCCAGATTACTTCGTAATAATTTAAGCTTCTGCCCACTTTCTAAACTTCCCGATAACCTTGCACTTGCCTTGCAATAACAACTCGCTCCGTCCAATCTGCACCATGGACCAGGACTACAACCTTGATCTCTATACTAGAAGAATTAGTGGAACACTAAGTAAAGGGCATCGAATCCTAAAGGCTTGAGGCTCCCCTTATTCATATCACAGTCTCGCAAATAGCGTTTGGTTCAGTATGATTAAGGTTGAATTTTTCGTTTCGAAAATTGTTATCGCAGTGTTTGTTGAAGGAAAGAGCATCATATCACTGGAATTAATTAGACATGGGGCTTTATATCTTCTTGGGAGGAGTCTTCACTTTGCTAAGATTATATATGGCTTTATAAGGAAGCGGTTATACCGGAAACCAAGGTTTAAGTTTAGTGTGGGCATCACTTAAGTTGGAACTAGGAACAGCACGGGATATTTTATATGGTGCTTCACGTGTATTCGGTCATTTATTCGATCTCAATTAAGGGTCATAGTGTAAGCCAATGCTTGACCCACTTGCAAGACGGATAAGTGAAATATGATGGTGAAGTAACCTTATAAGCAAGTAAAAAAACAAGTGTACATGCAACCTAATTCCAAGTCTTTATGCAGACATACTGGCGCTGATGCTACATAAAAAGATGTCCTGTTCTCCTCCCATCGCCTAATGCGCTCAAAAATAGAAATTACAACACAAGCAAGCAGAATAAAGCCAGTTGCCTATACAAATCACGCCACACTCGTAGAAGCAGCAGCATCCCCAGCAGCCTTTTCATTCTCGTTCTCCTCGCCCTCCTGCACTGGCTTTGGGTTCAACGGTTTCTTCGGATCATAACCTACACTTTTTACAATCCCTAGCCCTTTGGTCCGTCCCTCCCTGAATAGTAATCGATCGCCCGGCGCTAGGTACTCCGGTCTCTGGACGAAGCGAAAGGCAACGGTAGCGCGGTCTCCAGTACGTATGTAGGAGCGGTCGATGTCAATAATGGAGCATGTTTGCGAAACAGGACCGACGTGAAGCATGGCTTGGTACTTTGTTTTGATAGTGGTTGCGTGGGAGAGGATAAGTACTATATGAATGAATGAGTATTGTAAGGAGAGGAAGGCAAGAAGAAGTACCTTCTGCTACGAACTCTCGGTACACTTTAGGGGAATTCTGCTCTAGTTTTGGAAGGACAACCATTCCTTTTCTCACATCTCTCCGACGAACTCTTTTGAGTGCAAAGGATGCGGATTGGCCAGCGGATGCAGCTGGAACGGAGATTCGTTTCCTCTCGATGGATCGGATATTTGTGGTTGTGAATTGTCCCAGTGAGTCGGGACCAATAAGAACTGTGTCACCGGTGTGGATGACTCCAGACTTGATGATTCCGGAAACGACAGTGCCTACAAATGGGACAGAAAAAGTATCATTTACGTGGAATTCGAAAGGAGCGTCAGCATCGTAGTGACCATGATGTGGAAGAATATTGAGGAAAGTTCGGACGAGATCAAGGGACTCTCCGGTGACATTGGAAACCTGGAAGACGGGGCAAATCCTCTGGCTCACGAATTGAGTGGCGGTATTGATACACTCTTCTCGGTTCTTGATGAACACAGGGATTTTGCGGGCCCCTGGAGATTTGAGAATCCGGGTTATCTGCTGGACAGTCTGCTCTAGAATCTGTGGCGGACAGATATCGATTTTAGTGATGACTACCATCACTGGAACATTAAGAGCCAAGGCAATTCCCAGATGCTCTTTACTCATGCCAATGAGACCGTTATTGGCAGCTACCATTAGTAGACAGTAGTTGGGACTGGAAGACAGAAGCCCAAAGACCGTAGTTCGAAGGTATCGTTCGTGACCCGCCAAGTCAGTAAAAGTGATGACTTTAGCAGAACGTTTGCCAATCTCCTCCCAAGACAATTTGCGTCCAGGGACGTCAGATGCGACAACTTTGCCCATAGTATCGAACCCCATGATCTCCATTCCAACTGAACTGGTCCGTCCACTCTCTATTTCGTGTTTATGACGAAATAGATTGACACGAGCCTTCCCTCGGCCATCATCGAGGCCTCCCTTTACGAGAACACCCAACATGGTACTCTTCCCAGCATCGACATTTCCAACCACAGCGATCCGGGTCTCAATGGCCCCTTCAACGGTAGCAGGATGTTGTCGAATCAGGATTTTCCCACTGCAATCAGTCTCCTTCTCACTGGCAGCGCTCTCGGCCTCGGCGTCTCCACCAACGTGTTTCGTCAACAGTATTTGACAATCGGCACGGCATTTCCGCGCAGCCTCACTGAGTCTCTTGATTGCCACATCCCACTCGTCTTTAGTCAAAGCCATCGACTCGCCATTATTCTCAAATCCAAGCTCAAAGACAGTCTCGCCATGGCCCTCCGCTATCCGAGATTCCAGCAGGTTGACTAACTTCGTAAGAGTGTCGTCGTCGTTGCTCAAGAGCAGCTCTTTTAACCGTACGGCTGGAGAGTCATCTGCGAGGTCGAGGGAATTCAGGAGAAGATCAAGCTCGGCATGGTCTTCGACCGCGGTCACAGAATTGGCAGAAGATGGCACTGCAGTTGTGGACGCGCTGGCGGCAGAGGGGTAACGAAGGACTTGTTGCCTCTCGACGTAGTCGGCGAACTCACTCAATGCCTTGGAATTGACGTTAGAAAGGAGAGACAATGGGCGTTAGCGGAGTACAACTACACACAGATTCGCCTTTCCGCCGCTCGTGGGGAAGCTGTTTGCCCTTGCTGGCCATGCTGGGGTGGGTTTATCGGTGTTGCTGAAGATGGGGCGAGGCGGGGTTGCTCAGGGAATGGAATTAGTGTATTTGTACTTGTAGTTGTATCGGTATTCGTAAGATCATTTGTATTGATTTGAATAGAATCATTGATACAGCAGTGAATTCCTAGTAGTGGTGCACGTTCAATCAGATCAGTGGAAGGGACTCGGATCGTTTATAAAGTGACAATTGAGCCTGTAGATGATGACTCTTTCGGTCTGGGGAGGCAGGTGAGGGGGGGCAACGCTTATCAAGGGTCATGAATCATTTGCGATTTTGAGTCATTGGGGTTGGGAAGGAAGGCTACGATTGTGCATTTAAGATCAATCAGCATCGCTATTGTTGACCTATTCTATGATATGGGAGGTATTTCTTTTGCTAGTCTTCTGGCTTTGGCCTTGCTATGCAGTGCTGCTTTCTTCGCCTCATCCCCTCCTCCCTGGCCTCCTACCTCAACCTCAACCTCAACCCATGCCTCACTAAACCCCAAATATGTGTAGGACGATCGTCGGTAAATGCTCAACTGTTGCTGGGTATTTCGAATTCACGATTGGCCTTGAGGGGAGATGAGAACAACGCTGTCGCCTGGTTGGGGTTTGGAGTTAGCAGATGCTAGCTATATATACCATTACATGGCCTGCAGCTTGAAATACGGGCATTCTCCTTTTACTGACCTCTAACAAACAGCATTTCCGATTTCTTGTGAATTGTCTGTAGAGATCTCTTAGCAAAGTCTCCAAGTACATCTCGCTCAGTCAAACCCCACCTTCACCGTCTCGTCGCCATCCTCGTCCTCATCTTCTTCCACCACGTAGACTGTCTCCTCAACATCTCCTAGAACCAGATTGCAATGACTGTCATATGCCTGCCTTCCCATCAGTGCCGCCCGGTATGGTGCAGATGGACGAGGGATCGGGGACTCCTCACATGCAGCCTTCCCTTCAATTCGCGATCTCCTCGTAGCTTCACAAACACCACTTCGTCCAGACACAATCGCACAAGATCAAGGGGCTCGGAAACGGGAGCCGCAGCACCATCGTCGACATCGGCCATGGCGTGTTGACTATGGGGGAGGGGGGTGTTTGTGGTTGTAAAGAGCGAGTTATGGTTGTCGCGTTGCCCTTCTTGCCTCGCCCTCGCCCTCCCTGGCCTGGGCTCGGGTGAAATTTCGCGATCCACTCCCACTCCTGCCTGCACTCGATATCGGTAGCGGAAGAACAATAACCCGGAGCCCAGCCCCAGCCCAGCCAATCCAATCTCAATGTTCCCCAGCCGTGCGTTTTCAGTTGTAAATTTATTTTCCCCGGATTTCCTCCCGTCCCCCACCCCTCCTCCTCCCTTCTACACTTAGTGAACATCGACACTTCAGCTCTACCCATGGTTCTAACAGTTTCTCCTCAACTTCGAGGTAATCTCGACACTCCTCGTATTGCTACCCGCGAGGCATTTTTGGATGCGTGCACGCCATCTGTCTCCGAAGATGCTTTAATCGCAACCACAACCACAACCTTCCAGAGCTTTCGCAGAGCCACAATCCCACGAGAGAATGCCTTACGAAGATCCGACCCTAACGACACGCTCAAGATGCTTAAGAGACTTGTACGGCATGACGGTGTTTCCCGAACTCATGCCCGCTACCACCTTTTCCGAGCTCCTGCATTGCCTTGACCCGAAACATTTCGTTGGCCGGTAGCAAGAGCTTCCAAAGGGCATTGACATCAAGGCTTGGACTTCCAGTTGTTGGTGAAAAGGGATACTACAAATTATGTAACCTACTGCTCGATCAAGTAAATGGATTCTTTTGTTACTCACTGACCTTAAATACCTTCGTAGCTACGCGCGAGCTACCGGCAATTGGCACCATCCTGGTCCGCTGGGAATCAAAATAGAGCGTCGCAGATATATCGAGAAATGGTCCAGGCGAGTGTTGCTGGCAATGAAGAGACCTTCTCTCACATGACAATTACATTTGCTCGAGAAGGTTACCTCGATGGCGTTGCGTCTATTTTCAAACGTGTTTGGGACATCGACATAGATGCGCTCCTCAACTCGAAAAATTCGGAACCACCAAGGAAGAATTATGAAAGAGATTCATCGTCCTATCCTTCCAAGCAGATACTTTATGCAATTACGCATGCATACGGCATCAACAATGAGATTCCCACTGCATTACGTCTTGTCGATTATGTCTCTAGGTAGTACTCTATACCTATTCCCCGCAATGCTTCAAAGGAGCTTCTTATGTGGGCTTACGTGTGTTTGTGAAACGTCTTCTGTTCTCAGTATATCCGGATGGGTATCGTATGTTGCGATCTTCTATTTCAGCCAGGGCTTGTGTATGTTGAGTGATGCATTAGATACATTTGCTTTTAGACTAGATAAGTATATACTGCACTTGTATCTACTCCAAGGAACTTCTTGCCAACTGTTTCACTTCCATTTTCACTCGACATATGCTCTTGCTTCAAGTTCTTCTACTGCTTCTCTTAGTTTTCAGTTTCGTCAACACATTAAGTCAATATCAAGGGCGAAGCCCAACTTATATTTTTCTTCTCAGCCAGCAACAAACCCACGCCTCTTACCTCCATTGCAGCCCGCTTCACCAAACCCTCTTGTTCTCAACGGGCGCCCTTGCTCAGCGGCACCATGCTCCCGGCTCCCACAAAACACAACTCATGTCTTTCTCCGCCAGCTCTTCCCTCCCTGCTCCTCCTGCTTCGCCGCATCTGCAAGTATTTCTTGTTTTCTTTGGATCTGTAATAGCAACGAGACATTGCTCTCCCGTAGCTGCTCATTCGTCTGATGCATCACTTGCGCCTCTTTCTTGAATTTCTCGTTTTTCTCCACGAGCTGTTGGTTCTCATTCCGAGATTCTTCGATGCTCTGATTCACGTTAGTCTTTTCTTGTTGGACTTGTTTGATTTGCTCAATGTGCTGATTTACTATAGTAAGTAGGTGTTAGTGTGGAAATTGCTGGTTGATAATAATATTTTACTTACGTTGATTAGCGGACAAAGAGGATTGTTGGGTATTGTTGGAGGTTTGGTCTTTCGGAAGACAGTCCGTGGACGGGCTTCCCGAATTACGCATTTTTGACATTGTGGTTTGCGTTTGTTTATTCGATACTCTAAGTGGGCTTCTTGAAATAAATACAGCCATTCTGCCACAAAGGCAGTAGTAATAGATACGGAACATCCTAGTACCTACGCTTCCGGACGTTCTTTGTCTCGGGTTTGTGTAACATAGCAAGCGCTATTAGCTATAGCTATGCTTGAAAATTATTCGGGCATTATCTTATTGTGATGTGCAAACCTGTTGGAAGAACTATCATGATTATCGATCTTTAAGCTGTGATATTAGAGGCTCCTACAAAGTTGGTCAAATTGCGAGGGGTCAAGATGTAGTCTCAAAAAGATCAAAGGTCCTTTCAAATATCCTTTCTCTTATGCAATTATCCCATCCACTTCATGTTTGCCTCTTTCCCTAGCTGGCATCTACCTCGCGCACCAACTCCCCATATCCTCGCATAATATTTCTCGTTCTTAGGAGAATTGACTTTTCAATTTCTCGATTGCTTTTTCGAGCTTCTCAACATGTTGTTCCAACTGACCGATGATCTTCCAGAAATTCTTTTCGCTCTCGTCAAATTCCTGTTCCAATTTACTAACTGATTAGGTGAGTTCCTTGATTTGTTGTTGATCTAAAAGGACATGTTTGTTAGCTTTGTCTTTCTAAAAGGGGCTTGGCATACAATCGCGTCGGTTGTCCTGAGGCGCATCCTTTCAAGCTTGCATCTCTGCGTCGCTTTTCTTGCACGTTATGGCGGTATGTTTCTCTGGGTAATCAAAGGGTGTTTTTTGAATTGCTTCGCTCCAGTTTGGATAACGGAAGTGAAGGATCTAAGTAGCTACTTATACATTTGAAGACCTTTCGGTTTGTATGATGGGATGCACTAGAGCGATTGTTCGCAAACCTTCCAGAAATTATATCACTCATAATGCAGGACTCACTCAGCAAACTTCTTCCCTCAATCCTGCTCACTTCCAATAATGTAATTCCTTGCCCTTACCACCCACCCTATAGCGTTCGTTTCCCCTCACTTATTTTCCAAAGCCAGCTTCTCTTTATCTGTAGCAGCATTGCCCTTTGATGCTTGTAGAATCTCCCAGTCACCGCTCCGCCTCCCTTTGGAGTTCCTCAATCTCCTTCTCAAGTTGCTCTATCCTTCTATCGCGCTGCCGGATAACCCCACCCAACTGCTCGGATTCCTCTTCTAGCTTCTTGACCGTTTGCTGGAGCCTCTGATTCAACGATTCCACAATTTTGATAGTAAGGGGGCCCCTTTCCGTGATTTGTTGTACGTCCTTTTTGGGTTTTTTGCTCTCAACGAGCTTTTTCATCTTCGCGATTTCATCTTTCGCATCTTGCCACTCTTTCTCGAGCCTCGCTTTCTCCTGTAAAACATTATGAAGCTTCTGCATGAGTTCATCGCGGTCTGAGGAGGGGGAAGGTGTCAGGCGCAGCCATCGTGATTGGAGAATTTTCTTGTGTTCGCTTGACGGAGGGGTATTGCTATCGTTTGGCTTGCTGTCGTTTGGTGATCCTTCCAGGTTGTTGCTTGTGTCGCGCATTTTTAATATCGAATGTTGGATTTAGTAGCTCGAAGTCCTGGCAATTGTTACCTGACGGAAGTTGATATGGGGGGATGAGCCAATTAATACTTTTGAGGACCCTTCAATATGCAAATTGGCAAGCGCCATACACTGATTGCTTGAACACAGATGGGTCATTTTACGAACCATGACAGAGAATTTGTCATGCAGCTCGTTGTCCAAGAAAGCAAGCTCAGCTGTCTTGATTGCATCGCTAGATGGTTTTACTTTCACCAAGTCCAAGGTCAGGATCCGGCCCCAATGCAGTTATCAGTGATCGATCTCTTTAAGTGCCATTAAAAAGTCTTAAAATTCAGCTGCTTATATTTATTCTCCGCTTCTAATACAATGCTCATTTACCTCGCTCCTCCTCCAAATGCTGCAGCTCCTCCTTGTGCTCCCGAATCTCCTGCTCTTGCCATTGGACTTTCCTCCCAAGCCTCACTTTCTGCACTTCCATTGCTTGTATCTGCTCCCTGGCCCGCGCAAGTTGCCACTGGATTTCCTGGAAGGCATGCTCGTATTCTTTGAGTGCCTTTCTTAGCTCATTACACTCTTGTTGGGCGTCTTTGCACTGCTTCGCGAAATACGCGGTTTCCTGTTGGGCAATCTGTGCGGCGTGCTCGAGACAAGATTCTACCGAAGAGGAGGAAGTGTCAGTTGGATGGGCTGTGATCAGGCGGACACAGGGGCTTTTTGCTTACGCTCACTTATGATGGACTCCTGGGAAGGGGGGACATGGCCATCCGTTGACTTTTCAATCTCTGACGATTTCTTCGGTCTGATTATGTCAGACATTATGGCTTTCTACGCTTCTAGGTGCCGGGCTGAGAGCTTCAGCGTTTTTGTTTTACGGGAATTTGGGAGATGCTTGGGCAGTTTGTTTGTTTTTATACCTCATGCCGCTGGTTTGAAAGCAAGTTACGGGACGTAGTATTCACTCACGAACAAGTGTCTCACTGTATCACGTTTCAAAAACAACTAGCAGGGCACGTATGATGGTCATTTTCGTTGCTCGAAGTATCCAGCTTCAGCTAGGAGTCAGAGTTGCTGGTCAGTGGCTACGATATTTCCATATACCTAGAGGCTTGTCACAGCTTGGTATTTGCGCAACTCTTCATATTCTATCTTGAGCCACGATTTTGCAACCAATTAATCGGTTTTGGGTTGTTGGGCTTCTTTTTCGATGATTTGTTCTGGTGGGGTTGCTCTAGAGGGGAAAAAGCCTTCTTCGTAATCTAGATGGTTCATGAGAGGTAGTAAGATGGATATGGACATTTAGTATCATATATGAACATCAGTCTATAGCGTTATCAGATGTTTTAGTAGCTATTAGCAGTTTACTAGCGAGATATCATTATCTTTTCACCTAATAATTGCATATATTTAGATTCAATTAACTCTCGAACATTAAGATCCCATTACTCGCAATGTAATTACACGTTTGAAGTCATTTATATATTTTTTGGTCATGTGTGTTGTTGAGAGTATGTTCACATTCCAAATTGTCCGTGAATGATTTTGTGTCTATTCCATCTATGGATCTAGATAGCACCGCTTGACTTTCAATGTGCTAGGTCGACAGTGGCATCAGAACCAATACAATACCGAGCGCCGCTTTCCATGTCCACCGCAAGTTATCTTCGAGGTACAAAACCTAGCCATCTACTCTAATTTCTTCACCAAGCGTACAGATGGGGGATTCCAGCTCCAGTGGTACAACTCGTTCATCTCGTCGAAGAATAGTTTCATGATGTCAGGCGCATTTTGAGCAGTCAAGCATCTAATATCAGCAACCATACCGCACCACAAACATCGATTTCCCGAAATTGCCTGAGTTTTGAGTTTCCTCCCTGGCCGTGGCAATGCATCCTCACCTTTACTCAAGAAGGTCAGTGTCTTGAGTCCGCTAAAGTATAGCACTAGTCGGTGCATGTTCGAACTTGCACGCTCACTATCTTGGTCAATGAAGAGTTCCATGACTTTGCCGTTTATGGGGAGCATTAGATGCGGGATCCGCTTGGTTTGCTCAAGGCCAAGTATCATCGTGAGGAGCTGCAAAGGGGGTTTGAGGCTAAGACCATTATCGGCGAAGTAAAGCGTATCGCTGGGGTGAAGGTACAGACTTGACCGGCTGGACGTGTTGTTAAGATCGAGTCGGATGGTATAGACTTCCTACAAAGATGGGTAGTTAGCCCCATTTGATAAAACTTGTGAAAATGCCACAATAGGAAATGTATCTGGGACACCATTAAACTTACCAGTGCGATGGCGCGCGATTCGGCGCAGACATGCAGAAGAACTGGCTGCGGCGTCTTCAACGCGAGTGCATCCTCATATCCTGGTTCTTTCGAAATCCAGGATCTCTTGTCACTTTCATCCCTAGATCTTATAGCCACGCCATCGACCTTGAAGAAGGCCTCAAGGACGACGATTCTTTCTTCTTCGACCACAAAGCTCCAGATCATAGCACGGATCTCGGTAGGAAGCTCGGGGAAGAGCGTGAATTTGGTGAGAGGCCCTCGAAGTAAGTTTTTCGTCTGTAGGCGGGAACTACGTCGGATTTTGAGGATAGTTCTGGGTGGCATAGTTGATGTTTGGGTTTGGGTTTGGGTCGGGTGGAAGAATTTTATGTTTGAGAGATGGAGGTTGGAGAATTGCAGTGTCAGATCTTCCTTCCATTTAAATACAGAAGGCGCGAACGACGTTAGGCTAGCGTCGATATTCTCGTGTGAATAGGTGCTCGTCCTGGAATATTGAATTTGCAAATGTTGGCCCCCGGGGTTTAAGAAACCTGGCTTGTGTCGCAATTTCAATACCGCAATCACAGAAGTCATTCGCTAGCCGTATTCTATCATCGTCTCATATTCGTTGGTATATTGTACTCGTACTGATCGTCGAAACACAATCTTGTCCAACTTCATTATTCTTCTCTACTTGTTAGCCCTTGCAATCGTTTCTCCAAAACCTGATTAGCCCGGGTTTTGAACAAACAACGAGGAAGTGTGAAGACAATGTATCTGGGTCTTAGCCTCTCGGAGCGTTTTCAATACGGTTGTAGGAGCAGTCATGGACATTGGTGGAATGACTTGCATTGCTAAGTATGCTTAAGCTTGGGAAAGGGCGGACATGAAGATCATCAAGGTTTATTCTCTACTGTACTGGAACATCTACGGCGTTTTCGAATAATTGAGTTCATTTCCTTATCATGGAATTGAGAGCCTATCTTGTCAGCTGGGCCACAGCTTTGAACATGTCCTTGGAAATCTGACCGCCCTCCCCCAGAATTTCCATGAAACCCTCATCAAGAGACAGGGCCACCGCATTGACCTTCAAAAATTGGCACACCAGACTCCTCAAGCCTCCAATACCTTCATCGTACCCTGCCCCTCCCACTTCCTCCGAATATGCATACCTCGTAAGTGTGAGGATATCTTCAACACTCTCGTCATTGATTTCAAATGCACACAGTGTCTTGTGCAGCTTGTATAGAGCCAGTGATTTCAATGAATCAACAAGCCACAAGTCCCCTAAGCTATACAGTGAGGCGTGAACAAAAAAGACGTTGGAGTAGTCTTGATTCTGATTGAACTCCTCACTAGGCTCGTAACTTTCCTCATAATTATCACGAGAAGCTGGCGGTGGGAAAGACAAAGAGTGGAAGTCCTGATTCATCGGGTTTACGTGCTTTGTCTTCTTTTTCTTGCCCTTTTTCGAGACGGATCTCGTTCCCCAGTCATCCCAAAGGTCTGGCGCTGGCGGTGACGGTGGCGGTGGCGGTGCTACCATGTACGACTCAGGTACCTCCAAGAGTTCAGGGGAAGTATCTATTGGAGCGGCGTTGATGATAATCTCCTCTTCCGCAACCCGCGGTTCCATCTTAGGTATGGAGTAATCGCCAGTGTAGGCAAACTGAGCAAACCGTTCGAACGTCTCCTTGCTCACACTATCCCACTTTGTGCACGCAGCCCGGGACTCTGCCATGCCTCCTCGCATGAGGCTAGACAGCGGTTCGGAAAGGGCTGCAAATGCTTCTTCGTGGACATGGAACTCGGTTGGGCTGCCGTCGATCTTTTCTCCGATAGTGAACTTGAAGAGTCTGGAATTGAGGACTCTAGATAGAAATGGGTCAGTAAGATTCATGGGTATAGGGTTCTATCTGGTCTGGGCAGAGCAAGCCGTGACAAAGCTTTATGCGAATCAGGACCTACTCTTGAAATGACGGTGGCATCTTCACTGATAGCTTTCACTTCTTTGCTATTTGATACTTTGTTTGAAAGTTGGAGATGATAATCGACAACAACCATGAAAAGATGAGGTTGGAAATTGTGAACTGGCTTGCAGATGCAAGGTTGGATTGCTACTGATACTACTGGTCACAGGTATGCCAGATGCCGAATGTGTAACCCAACATACAGGACACCCTAGCAAAAAACCCCGAATCTTTGGCCTGCAGCCGAACACTTGGATTTTATTAATATGTAGAGCCATTCTTGCAGACTAGTGTATAGAAAGCATTGTACAGTTTCCGACAAAAGCAAGAAATATTCAAAGAAAGGGCGACACAACTTGCAAGACAATTTAAGAATCTAGAATATGAAATGGGGCCAAGATAGCCAACAAAGTCCATCGCGTACTTGCGGGAGGGAGGATGTCTCAAGAGGTATGTGTATTTCATTGTTTATATGTATATACAGAGACCATCAAACATGCCTATGGCCCTAATCCTTATGTCCCATTACCGTTACCATATCCATACAAGCCCCCAATCCCTCCAAACCCAATTCATTATTTCCCAGTAACCTTCTCCAATCTCAAATCATTAACTACCATGTACCGACTCAGCCCAATCCATCCCCACCGGAACCACCTCATCTGGCTCTTGTGCGCATTCGTCATTGCCTTCTGCGCAATCCTCACTTCCTGGGGCGCACTCAAGAAGAGCAGTGGAGACGGATGGTCCCCCATCTGCTTCTTGCTAATTGCCATACTTAGCATACTCGATACGCCATCTAGGAAACTGGTATATTTTCGGAATATCGAGATAGTGGTCAGGGTATAAAGGTCAACAGGACATTGCCAACCGGGCCTGTTATGTATAAGACTCCCAATGAAATGTCGTGCGCCATGGAAGAGGGAGATGTGGTTCGGATGGGAAGATATGCCACAGGAGTCGAATGTTATGAGAACATCGATTGTGGCAGTAGGTTGGTCGGAGGATTTCTTGGTCATTGGTTTCGAGAGGTTTGGCGCGAAGGCAGAGGAGAGGAGCGAGGAAATCTTGACCTTATCCCATGTTGCGGTCATGGAATCTGGGAATTCGCTGCAGGTTATGTGTCAGTCTTGCGTCGCAAGTAGAATTGAGAGGCAATACTCACGGAGATTCTACTACGAACACGTCGTCTTCTTTCCGTAGACCCAGCTGCATGCCACTCTTGATCAACTCCTTCTTCCTTGTTTCTCCAAGTCCGTCTGCATCTCCTGTGAAGCTGTTAGTCCTGTCGCACACAACTTGCCACGCCGAGTTTTCAAGATGCGCCAAACGACTCCCAGGAAATACATACCACTACTCAGACACAGGATCTTGACATGATTCCCTAGACTTGGTTCTGTGAGCGCCAACACCGTCGGCGCAAAGAACATAGCCTCGTCATCGGGATGCGCAATCAACAAACAAATGCGCTTGTTCCTAAGTTTGGGAAAACGCGAGCGCGTTACAGAGACGGTATACAGCCAGGCCACAACTGCGAGGATTGGCAGGGCGAAGAGGGTGAACCATTGCATGTTGAAGGTTGTGCAGGAAGAGGGAAAGAAAGAGGGGAGCGGAGGGGAGAATCGTGATAAGAGGCGGGATAGGAGATGCCACCTTGCGACTTTTTTATGGAGAAATTTCCCAGAGATACTGTACCAACGTTATGCCGGCCCGCCGCCTAAAAGTAGGGACCCAAATTGACAGCCCAGGGGTCTGCTGCAGCGTGCATTGCATTGCCGGAAGGATGAAGACGCCTGCGGACTGGGGATCATAACCTTAATTTGAGCTTCAACATCCGAACAGCAATCGTGCGTGGAGTGTTGCCCCAGGAAAAGAGTCTGAGAGTTGAAAATAACAATTATATTCAGCCTTGAGTCTACGATATTAACAGCAACCATGGCACGAAACCGCAAAGAAAAGGATCCTAAGATCAAGTTGAAGCAGCCTGATCGATCAGGACCGGATCCATCACAAGAGACACTCCTTCAACTGGCAGAGCAGCATGGGCTCCTGAACATCCCCCAGGCTATTGGGAAGGACAAGGCTGAACCGGCAGAAGCTGAAGAGCCCCTCATCGGAAGGCTGCCAGAGTCAATATTCTGGAGTGTCAGTCTCACCATGCTGCACTTTACCATGGATGTTTTGGTTGCACGCCAATTTGCTGTCGAGATGGAGTGGGACAAATTGATGACTAGGTCTGCCCAGGCCTTTCCGGGTATGATCTTCCAGTTCAACTTTGGTGGAATCTATACTGATGTATGTTTCTACAAATAGTATTCCTCTTCCTCATCTATTCCCTACATCCCCACCCATCGCCGCCAGTCCTCCTCCCGCGTCTATCACCACGCATACAACCTATCTTACACCAAATATTCTTCTTCATAAGCAGCGTATCTGCTGGAAGCTATCTCATACACATCACAAATACGTATGGCTATTACGCGGTCATGAAGCAAGGTCCTCCGGTGGGATGTCTTTGGATCTGGGCCGTCATTGAGCTGGATTTGGTGTGGGCATGTGGGAGTTTGCTGTGTTGTATTGCGTTCCTGAAATTAGGGAATTACAATTTCCTTTGATATCATATAGAAGGAATCCGATGAAATGATGCTGCGACTGAAGGTTTTCGTCCGGGTGAAGCTAACGGCGATTCCAGCTCAGCTGACTCTTGCTGTACTGGATCCAAGTTCTTCAACTCTGAAAGATTCAACCCCTGTCTCGTAGGACTCTGATGATTCCTGTGCTTGGGATTCTGGGCATTTTCGTCCACTCGAGCCTGATGCATAATCCGGTAGATGAGATCCTCAAGCTTATCCAGCTTCTCGTTTTGAGCATGAACAGTGGTCTCTAAACTCTCCATTCGCTCCCGTTCACTCTCTTCCCTCTTCCTAGCCCGGGACTCCTGATCCCTCACTCTCCTTTAGATCCATTAGCATCCATCACGTAAAACACCAAACATCCAAAGTATATAGGTGCTTAAAGGGGCACCTACGAACTAATCAAACTCATCTGCGCGAATAACACCCTGCTCCCTAATGCATCCCTCTGCCTCACCAGCTCCATCGCCTTTGCCCTCACTGGCAACCAACTCATAGCAATATCCGTCCTCCCCCTCAACCCCCTAGGAACAAACGCCCAGACGCCTCCTCGCCCATCTTCATCTGCTTCCTTGCTAGCCGCAATCTCAGCCTTCGTCAAAAGCTCCAGTAATCTCTCCTCGAGCTTCCCCAATTGGTCCATCACAAACGTGTACATTTCGTGCTCCATACCTCCGTTTCTATGCCCATTTTCATTTGCTAAAGAGGGGGAAGAAGAAACGAGATCCTGCATCCAGGTTGATTCGGTCTTGTACCATGATAGAGAAGCTTTACTTGAAAATACTCGGAGTCTGCGTTGCGGAGGTATGTGATGCGGACGTAGGAGGCGGCGAGGATGACGACGACGAAGGTGAGGATTCCGGCTATAGAAGCTGTTACGGAGAGTGGGGAGTCGTTCTGATACGAATAGGTCATAATGGGTGTGATGGAGTTTGGTAGAGGCAGGGAAGCCCCTGATTTGGAATGGCGAGGTCTTGGGAACGAAAAGCTTAAGAGTTTGTGGGGTTCATCTTAAGTTCTTTCTTCAAAGCTCATGTGAAGCCTATTAATTAGATATATATAGAAGTATATATAATCTAGACCCGATAATTGACATAAAAACAACGTAACGACATGATCAGTCTGATCCTTGGGAGATGCAAGGTACAAGCCACAATTCACTAGTCTCAAATAGGCCATGCATGAGCCTTGTCACTAAACTATACCCACATGGAGTTTACCCCTCCATGTTCGGAAGACAATTATATTTTCATGCGGCAATCTGAAGACAGCTGTTTTTGCGAAAATAAGCTGTTTAGTTGTTTAATTAGTAGTGAAAGGTATAGAGAAATACTGCGACTTTACAGAGATGCTTGCCAACCAGATATTTTAGATTTCAGTCTGGCTTACTTTTGACGTTAGCATACTCTTTTTCTCGATAACCTGCCCTTCTGTCAGAAAGCATACCCCCGTAGTGACATGCGTCTAATTGTTGAAAGATACATCATGGCAAGGATTGCTCTCTTTTACGTCCTTTTAGTTTTTCCATTGGTAAACCACACAAAATCACACCGCTCAGAGCCCCTGAAATTTAGCGACAGTTGCTAGTCAGGTAGCGTCTTCCTAGCTTCAGTAAAGAGCAATCATACCGTACCTCAGCCATATCATCTACATGGAATTGAAAGCACTATATTTGAGGTTCCAAAACTAATCAAATCATGAGGCCCAATTCACACTGGTACTGTATGTATAATATATTTTAGAATTCACACAAATTCCCAGTCGGCGATAGTCCTAAGGCCGATACCCCGCCTCCGCACTTAGTTTATATAGTAAGTCTAACCTAGTATTAGCTTAGCTTGCGGGGATCATTTCACCCCATCTTTGAAATTATATTAATATCCTGTGGCCTCGAAAGACATCCAGGAAGACGGAAGGCAATTGCTACGCGACGTAGAGATGGCCGCAGAACCAGCGACAATTTTCGACTTGGAAGAAAAAGGCCATGAGGTGAGGCACTTCTGACACCCAAAATACGGGACCAGGACAAGGACAGGGCTAATTTAGCGTTCAGGGCGCCATCCATGAAGCCGCTGTGATTGTTGACGCGGACGAAAACGCCGTCAAGAAAAAGGCTTTGATTTGGAAGCAGGACTTGCGGATCGTGCCGCTGTCAGCGGGAATCTACCTGCTATGCTATCTTGATCGATCGAATATTGGTATGGCATTCTTCTCAAATAAGTATAGTAAAGCGTGGGGTTAATATGTGTCTGCGCGGTAGGGAACGCAAAAACTCTGAATGAGAACACGCACGATGATTTGCTTTCTGATACTAACATGACCAATTTTCAATATATGTGAGTTTCTGCATAGACCTCAGACAGACTTCTGTGGCCTGATATAGAATAGCATCGCACTTATGGTTTTCCTGATCGCCTATGCGATTTTCGAAGTCCCGTCCAACTACTTCCTCAAGAAACTCAGTCCCAGCAAATGGATCGCCTTCCTTATGTTCTCATGGGGCGCCGTGACCATGGGATTAGGCGGGACCAAGAGCTATGCGAGCGTTACAGGCGTACGTTTTCTGCTTGGGGTATTTGAAGCTGGATTGTTTCCTGGACTGGTCTATTACCTCACCTTCTGGTACAGAACGGAAGAGCGTTCCATTCGCGTGGCTTTCATTCTAGCGTCCGCGACCCTCGCCGGCGCATTTGGTGGAGCTATTGCCTACGGTGTCGGTCACATGAATGGGACCAGTGGACTGTCTGCTTGGAGATGGCTGTTTATTCTTGAAGGCATCCCCTCGTGCCTGAGTTCGATTCCTGTTTTCCTATTCTTGCCGGACTATCCCGAGACGGCGAATTGGTTGACTCCTGAAGAGAAGGAACTCGCGACAAAGAGACTGGCGACTGAGGGGTCACATGGACATGGAGAGGACCTGACCTGGAAGCAGGCAAAGGAGACCTTGACAGATTGGAGGTTATACGCTCATTATGCTGTGGGTTTCTTCTTGCATCTTCCCGAAATCCGGGCTAATTGGATCAAAACAGATCTATTTCGGCATCTCGGTTCCTTTCTCCAGTCTCTCGCTCTTTACACCGAGTATTACCGCCGGGTTGGGTTACAAAGATCTCAATGCCCAACTTTTCACCGTCCCACCCTATGCTGTGGCATACGTTGTAACCATTCTGGTTTCTTGGTCCGCCGACCACTTCAATGCGTAAAATACCTCCCCTCCATATATTTATTGTCCCCTTGAACTCAACTAACAGAAATCAGACGAGCGCTCCACTCCGCTGTCTTTGCCACGGTCGGTGCCGCGGGTTTCATGGCTTCTGCTCTCCTCCCAGCACATTCCTACAGCGTTCGTTCTCCTGTTTTCCCTGCTTGTCTCACCATTCCTAACTCTGCCACAGGCGCGCTATGGCTGCCTCATCGTCGCTGCATCTGGTGCATTCTCATGCATCCCACCTCTCCTCGGCTTCCTGTCCTCGAATATGTTCACGACTGCCTCGGCAGGCTTGGCTATTGCGCTAAACATTAGTTTTGGGGCACCTGGACAGATTGCTGGTGTTTGGATCTACAAGGCTGATGAGGCTAAGATTGGGTATCCTACCGGTCATGTAAGTTGTCCTGCTCATTTTTGTTTGGCGGTATGAATGCGGCTGCAACGACACTAATTATTTGCAGTGGACCAACGCCGGACTGCTATTTTTCGTAACTGTGGGATGCGTGCTGTTAAGACTGTGGTATGGGTGGATGAACGGAAAGATGATCAAAGCGGGTGTAAATGAGGAGGTGGAGGGCAGAAGATTGTTCAGATACTAGACGAGAGCTCGGGAGCAATGCTAGTATGTAGCGGTTATCTATATAGCATACTTTGGATAGCCCTTTAGGCCTCTATCTCGAAATAGAACTTTCCAAGCATGCCTCCCACTAGGTTCCAATGCCAATACGTTGCCACCATGTCATAAATCGTGAATCACTTCGAAAACGTCAAGGTTTAAGAATGAACGCCTCACTTCTGGAAAACCATAACAGCGTAACGGAAAGAGCCGTTCGCATATCCTCTTCTCATTGCCCGGAATGATTGGAAGAATGCGAGTCCATCGCGGCCCTGAGAAACTGCAAACGCCCAAAGTGCCGGGCTTTGAATCAATTTCCAGGAAAGATCCCTAAAGCTAGTTTTAGCATGACAGCGTCAGGCGGAGGTGGGGTATCTACCATGTCTTTGCGACCTCCTTACTAATGTCAAGTGGCTCCGCAAAGATCTTGAACCCAGCTTTCTCGGCCATCTCGACGTAGTCGGACTGCGTACACAGTGGTGGCAGAAGCATCCCATCTAGACCCCAATCAGTCAAAGACCAAATTTCATTTACAGAGTCTTACCCTCGATTGGTGAAATATCAGCCTTGAACTCCGCCGCACTCAAGCCAGCGTCCTTGAACCAATCCGCAACCATCAACTTTCCACCTGGGTTCAACAACTTAGCCGCGTTCTCGAAGAACAGCGGCTTGTTTGGAAAGTGGCTCATTGCCTCCGAGATCCACACACAGTCAAACTTCCCAGCCTTCTCATCCGCAATGAAATACTCGCCCATCTTCTCGGCATCCAGCTCAATGAATTGGACAGAACCATCCCCAAGTTTCATAATTCCATTGGCCGGTGCTTGCTCCTCTTTACTTGCTTCCAATGTAAGTTTCTTGGCAAGCTCAACTTGTCGTCCACTGATCGTCACGCCTGTAACAGCACAACCGTAATTCTTAGCCAAGAAGCGAGAAGTCTTTGGTGTGTTAGCACGTGTATTGTATTACATGAGATTTGATGAAAAGGTGAATTTGGGGTTGGGAAATGAAATGAAATGAAATGAAAAAGGGTACGAACGCCGCCGATTCCGCATCCAACATCGAGGACCTTGCTGCCAGCCTTGAATTCTGACCGCTGGAGAAGCAGCTCGATCAATTGGACTTGTGCTTTCTCCTTGGTGTCGTTCGGGGTAATCCAGTAACCGTGGTGAATATGTTCACCCCTGATATTGAGGTCAGTCTGGGATGCCACAGGTCCGGGAGAGGAATCTCTAGAATGTGTACGTACCAGAGAGTGTAGTAGTAATCAGAAGCAACCTCATAGTGGTGTCTGATGCGATCCTTTAGGGCTTGGAAAGAGATGAAGGGCTCTGGCTCTGGGATTCCATATTTCTCGATATCCTGGGGAGCAGACGCACCTTCTGAAGTCTTTGGAGTTGACATGATTGGAGTGGCAGTGAAGGGTCCGGGGATCTCTTTGTGGAATTGTAATTGAGCCGGGAAAAGTTAGAAGGGTGTAAGTATTGGAAATAGAATCAAGTTGAAGGCATTCAAAGAGAGCGAATGAACTTGGAGGTAGCTTTCCGGAGAAAGAACGTCAGTCACACCAAGATGGAGGAGAAGGAGGGGTGGAGAGGACGGGGTTACAGAATTGGCACGGACCCATCCTGATTGGGCATGGCGGCGATGTGACATGATTGTTAGAGAGTGAAAGTGAATCTGAATCTGAACAACTATTCACTCGCCATCTTTCGACAATTTTATTTCAATATCGGCAGTATGGGCGAGATGCAATTCGATGAGGATACTATAATAGTACTGTCCCTATTGGTGGTTCAGGCGAGCACCTCTGAGACATCTGACCTCGCCTCGTTGCGCATGCACAGCACAGCCACAGGCTCACAGGAGTGAGAATGACAGCACAGGCAACGTTGACAGCCTCGCCTCCCCTCCTTCAGCTCTAATACATACTTCCGTATATATTTTCGTCCTTTGCCCTCAGCTTTGCCCTGTTTTTGCAATGCGGCCATTGTATAGCTTGCTAGTGTAAGAAGTCAACATCCCGACCTCTCGTAGGGAATGGCAGGTTTTGGCTGGTCGGTCGGTGACCTTGTTGCCTCACTTCAACTCGTCGTCAAAATAGCTGGAGCCTTGAAGGAGACAGGAGGAGCGAAGTCAGACTATCAAGAATCCATTGGATTCTTACTTGGCCTCGAAACAACCCTCCAGAACCTGCGGTCTGTCGCTCCAAGTCTCGTCAACCAACCCCAAGAAAGTGCTGTTCAACTCGAGGCCAAGAAGATTGTGAAACCTCTTTCGATATTTTTGGCCAAGATTCAAAAGTTTCATGGAGCTCTTGGCTTGGAAAGCAAAAGAAGTCCATGGCGGACCGCCCCAAGGAAGGTCCAATGGGCGATATTCGTCTCAAAGGAAGTGAAGAAGCTGCGCGATCGAATTTCTGTGCCTATGTTCAGCCTTAATATCTTGCTACAGTCTCAAACATTGTATGTTATCGCGCTCGGGCTATTGTTCAAACAACTCTAATACTGCTAGACTTGCCGTGTCGAGTTTGCAGGAACGGTTACCAAGTGATATTTCGGAAAGGCTCGCTTCAGGTATCGAGAATGCGGTTTCAAAAGGTCTAAGAGATGAACTTGATTCTTTGAGAAGCATGATGGGTAAATACGAGGTGGATTCGACAGTGACCCCAGGCAATAACTCACAAGAAGCTGACCAGACTACGCAATCACTAAATGCCCTTCCACCCGAGCAGCTAGCACTTAGCGAGCCGGCTGGAAAATCTTTAGACTCGTCTTTAAATTCAAGACTCGATAAGTTTGCCAATGACCAACTGGTGGAGATGGAATCATTGAAAAGATCGCTGAGCACCATCATCGCTCTTCAGAGGCTGCCCCTTACAAATCCAAAATCTCATGAATCTTACAAGTCGTCTACAACTCCATTCTCTGAGCTTAAAACAACATTCGCCAAATGGTATGCTATAAGACCTCACAGATATGTATCTAGTTAATAGGTGTTTTTCCAGCATGGTTTTGCTTGCTTTGAGCTTACGGGAACTTTTCAACTCTGCATTGTAGGTTTCAGTGTCTCGAAATGTCTCGGAAGCACCACTAATGATTATAGAATTTATCTCGGGCCACAATTTCTATTATTCATGCTTACTTTCAAAGAATTGGGTTCTAGGATTCCCAAGATGCTGCTAGACAACAACAGCATTCTATTCGAAGACGTTTTGGGACGACGAAAATATCTCCCGATTGAATTTTTCCAACACTATAATGTTTTCAATACATTCTTGAGGGAATCTTTCATGGGCGTTCCAGGTCAAAGGTATATCTTCAATCAGCAATATCGATTGGCCGACTCGAAAAACGAGCTTGTTGATAGTACAACGTGGCAGGAGACGATAATAAAGAGGTCCAACATTATCATGTCGGTGATGCTGGAAAAACTGACTGATGATGAGGATGGAACATCTTGTCCCAGGTGTTGGATGCCTAAAACCTCGACAGAGCAAAGTGTAGTCGTTCAATGGTACAGGACCAGCGTCAATAATTATCCATAAACGCTGACGCTACGTAGTTCATCGTGTAGCTTGATATATACGACGAATATTCCCGTTAATGTTCCCGCTAAAACAAACCAATTGGACTCTTCAATACCTTCAGAAGCCGGATCCAAAGACGCCAATTTGCCTTTGCTTTCCTCGGAAATTCCAGCATATAAACCTGGTCCAAGCGAAAACGAATGGACTAAAGTTGAAATATCGACACCTGTTAAGAACAATAGACCAAAAGGGGATGATTCTCCCACTCGGAGTGAAAAAACCACCATTCTGCCATGGGGGTCTCACCAAGACCTCATGCACTTCAAAAGGGTGCAAGTTGCGGACTTACCGAACCGGGAAATACTTCCCCAATCGTCAGCTCTGCTGCAATTGCTGGTAGTCCTTTCACGCATGCGAGACCTGACAGACTACGCAATCCCCAGATCTGGAACACAGCATGGCATGCGACTGTCTTTTGAAGCAGTGCTCGCACAGATCACAAATTGTACCCAGATGATACATGTGTTCTTTGAGCACCAATCGTTCGAGGCGCTTAAGCTCAATACAGGCGAAGGTTGGAAAACAAAAACATGGTCCACGGCATGGGCTGAATCCGTTCGACTCTCATTAAGGAGCAAGGAACTCATTAGCGTGGCGCGACTAATGTGTCAAGACCTGCAACGAAACCACAAAATAGTCACTGCAAATGAGGTGTTTGCACAATGGAACCAAACAGTGACACTTTTCAATATGCACTCAGTTGCTCTAAAAGGCTATTTGGATCTTCTCAAGAAGATCGATGATGCTTGGAGGCATGGCGGCCAAGGGTTACGCAGAGAAATAACAAGACTTCATATCGATGAGGAACGAATTACAAACGACACACCTGCAGACCATGGAGCGGCAACTTGCTTGGTAGTTACACCGAGATACATCGTTGTTGCACTCGACAACAACTTAATATCGATCTTCGACCATAAGAACAATTTTCTCAGAAACCTCCAGGGTCATCAAATCGCAGTTTGGGCAATGGCTGTTCATTTTAAGATTGATGATATTCTAGTAAGCGGAGGTAGTGATCGCAATGTGCACGTGTGGGATATGAACACCGGGTAATATAGAAATACTGTTATCATTGCTTTCCTATGCTGACCGAATGGCACATACAGAGATCTCCTTTACGCCCTCCGAGGTCATACCTCTACTATTCGATGCATGACATTCATAGACAAAACCACAATCGTGTCTGGATCCCGAGATACGACGCTGCGCATATGGGATATCAGGGCGGGGCTTTGCAAGCTCGTTTTGACGGGCCATGTTTATACTGTACGCTGCGTAGAAACAAAGGGCGACCGCATTGTGTCTGGGAGTTACGATAGTTGTTTGAAGGTCTGGGGTGTCTCTGACGGAAAATGTTACCGAACACTCGTTGGGCACTTGGCTCGGATCTATTCTATTGCCTTTGATGGCAAAACAGTGGTGAGCGGAAGCGTCGATACTAGTGTGCGGGTTTGGGACGTCGAGACAGGGTAATTTCTCCAGAATCCCCCACACCCTGCTCTTAATGTCTCTAAACATACGTTGTAGCATTTGTCGTGCCAAACTTGAAGGCCATAGCTCTTTTGTTGGAAAATTGTCGCTCCGAGACGACATCGTAATGTCAGGAAGCTCGGATGGTACCTTTCGAAAATGGTCGCTGGGAAATACAGTACCTGTATTTCAGGTAGCCGCACACGAAAATAGCCTCACCTCGTTACACTTCGACCACCGGCGTGTGCTAACTGGGAGCTCTGATGGAACGGTCAAAGTATGGGACGCCCAGACTGGAGAACTGGTGCGAGAACTAGGTGACCCCTCCGACGCAGTGTGGCAAACCCATCTTAGTGAAAAGATGGCTGTGATAATCAAGTCGTTAAACAACAAGTGCATTATAGAGGTAGGTCGTTCTTGCATTCGCAGTCTCGTCTCTGGCTTATGGATACAAGGTATGGTCATTTTCCCATGATGACTTCGAAGATAAAGATTCAACGATATACAAGGGGTCACAGGTTCCACTACGGACGAGTTTGGGAACCCCACACTCATGAGGCCATAGAGGCAGTAGATCGACTAAGATTATATCTGCCTCTTCATAGGAGAAGCCGTCACAATTTACGAATATAAAAGAATCAAGCATGCCAGGATATCGATATTTTCTGAAAACTCTCCGAAGTTTGGTAGAGAAGGAGCAGCGACTAAGCCACTAAGGTAATGTATACAGTGAACTTCTTGAGTGTACTTCTCCGATACTCTTTCATTTGCGAAGGTTTAATACAAGAAGGAAATCTTGGTTAAAGTCGAAAGTCTCAAACCGGCCTCAACTATATATTCCTAGATTACTACTATACCCAAGGGAAATCAATGATTTGAACGGCTATTTCCAGACCCTCTATCGAACTCCTTTCTAGGTTTTCTCTGTTCCTTCATCGACATCTTTATGAACAACTCCTTCAGAAGCGCCATATAATATCGCTCGCCATTCTTTCAGCGAGCTATATGAATCAATAGTCTCAAAAACACGATGGAGAGTAAGGAAATTAAACAATCAGCGTTTCTCTTCCAATGATTCGGTTCAGTTCAACTTTGTTCGAAATGATGCTAAATTTTGAAAGTATAAATTTGTACAAGAAGCCAGATATAGTCTATAGAAACATACCACAACTTCGCTCTGGACTCATCTGTACCGCACATAACGTTAAAAACGATACAGTCTTTTAGATGGGCGTTTCGACATTGCAGTCGGAGCAGACCTGCAAGGGGACTTCTTGGAAGGAATGGCAGTGCGGCTAGAGTTTGAAGCAGAGGAACCAAGCGCCAGTATTTTAGACGCTGCGTGCTCAGCAACAACCATGACAATCGCCTGGGTGTTTCCAGTAGGCTAGGTATCTGTTAGTGTGCTTTCGGGAAGAATTGCAGATAACTGGACTTACAAGATCAGGATGAATAGAAGCATCAACCACGAATAGATTATCGGTCCCGAAAACTTTGGTATCGGTATCCACAACCGCCGTGCCATCATTGCTGGTCCCCATCATGGCTGTTCCGACGAAATGGTCTCCCGTGATATAATTCGAAACCAACGAAGCACCCGACATGGTGGATGAGGGGGTCAACGAGCTCGAGTTCCTCGCTGCGGCTAGGAGTGAGTCGATGAGGGTGATGACAGCGGTTTTATCAGCGTCCGTGTTCATCCAAGGACTGGTCGTGAACTCAGTAGCGCCGTCGGAAGTAATGCCCAAGACACCTGATGAGGTAGCGCCATGCGTGAGGTACAACTTGATGCGCACTTGGCCTGCAGCGGGCGAGTTGCAAGTTCCCTGGAAGAAGCGGGTGCCGTTGGTCGTGTTCATGCTGGTCCAGAAATTCAATCGCTGCCCACTTTGCGCAAGTGGTCCGCTGCCCTTGGCGAAGAGATCAATATCAGTTGTGTTGGGGCTGAGAAAGTCGGTGGAGAGCATGGATGTTGCGTTGGCTGTGGTGTTGAAGGTCAACGTGAATATGGGGTGGTCTCGGAGGTTTTTGCCGACAGGAAGGTTGATCCAATCTGCTTTAGAAGGTAGTTTGACACCGGTACATCCGTTTGCAACAGTGGTAATTTGGTCGGTAGGGCCGATACCGCTGTTGTAGAGAATTCGAGGTGTGGACATGGTACCGGATGCGAGAATGACATTGCCTCCTGGGTTGACGTTGATAATCTGTCTGGAACCGGTGGAATCTTCGACCTCGACTCCGGAAATGGTGCTTCCGTTCCGAATAGCCCGGACAACTTTCGTGTTCAAAGTCAACTTGAAATTCGACATAGCCTTGGCTAGTGGTAAGTACGACTTGACAGGCCCGGCTCTCAGTCCGTCTTGAATATCCCATGGAGGGTGACTGAAGACTTGAGTCTTCTCGTTGGGGGACTGAATGGCATCAACTTCTTTGTAACCAATACTCCCGAAAAATGGAGATAAGATGTTCCACGCCTAGATAGTCAGTTTCAAACTCTGATAACGGACGGAGACAAACTAACTGATTGATCATAGCGCTGTCTATCGACAGAGGAGAGGGTGGTGCCTGGGTTACGCTCATACAGCTTGTCAGCGGAGGCTTTCACATCAGTGAACTTCCATCCCGTAGGCCATTTGTCATTGAAATCCGCTTCCTGGGGTCTGACAAACATCAAGGCGTTAACCATGGTTCCACCCCCTAAGAGACACCCAGCCATGGAAGCAACATCCGTACAGTATTCGCTGGTGTCCGAAGCGGTCGTGAGATAATATGCCATAGATGGTACGTCGTACTGAGTGACAGTGTCATTCCAAGCCATCGTGCTTCGACCACCTGTTGCGTATGTGGATGCCTGACCACGTTCAAGCAGCAGAACTGACTTTCCACTTTCTGCAAGACGCTCCGCTACAATGATCCCGGCCGTCCAGCTCCAGCAACAATATAGTCGTAGGTTGAATTGGACACAGTGGCGGTGACATTAGTAGCCGTTGAGGTGCAAGTTGAGTTCGAGGTTGAGCCTCCAGATCCAGTCCCATTGGTGGCTGCCATTGCAGCCCACGTAGCGTAGTTCGCAGAGGTTGCGCTAGATAAAGTAAGACCAAAATTTCCGAACCCCCATCGTGATACGCAAAACTTGCAGTCGATGCCGATGAAGGATTGGTTACTGCTTTTGTGCCAAGAGCCCACCCAAGGGTAATGGATGTAGAATTGCCGGCAAACGATAGATCAAGCCCCATACATCCAGTACAAAGGAATGTATATGCCAAGTGAGTCGAGTTCACAAAAGTCCCATTTGCTATTGGAGACACTGAAAGCCCAGACGCAGTATAGACCCCAGGAGACGTATAACCACTTCTAGAATTAGACAAAAATCGTCGAAAAGTATTCCACACTTACCTAGTCTCTCTGAGGGAGGCCACAACCGAGTTGTTATTAGGCCATGCCACGACAAGTAGGCTTCCCGTCATCGAAGGCGTCAGTGAAACCCCCGCATATCCCGAGCCATTGTTGGGAGCCACCTGTTTTATTAGTGACATATCTTTCATGGGATCTTCTCAAGACTTCTCACCATCTGTCCGATGAAATCGGATGCTGGTGTCTGTGGGACAGCTATACCAAAGCTGACCCCCTCGGTATTTGCATATCTCTGAAACGTTATGCCAGTGTTGGCATCGGTGTAAACTGAGGACTGGGCGTAGGTCCCGGCGATGAAGGCCAGAGAAGTAAGAAAAGAACGCATATTGGTAGAATTGCTTGCGGTAAAAACGTTGCGTCAAAAATTTCTGTTATAAATATATGTACAAATACGTCGTTTATTGGACCGGTTTGGGAACAAAATGAGCGTCTGAACGAAAAGAAGGAATAAAAATTGCCGTCAAGGCTAGCGATATAGAAAACGCGTTTTAAAGAATGGATATCTATCAAAGACAGAATGGAAGCAGAATCTCGCGATGGAGTAAAAAGCTAAGAAAGGATGGCGATTCCATCCTTATAAACTTTCTATCACTTGACAACAGGCGGTTCGACTTCGGGACATACGAGGTAGGGAACATATGAATTCCTTCATCGTTTATCCTTTGTAATTTGTTTCGTTTTATCGAGCTGGGCCTTGGTGGATCTTCAGCGGGGTACATGCCACCGTACATCAAATAGAAGATCAGAGGCTGGGGCTGTCAAAGGTTGGGCTTTGCTTTCTGACTTGCTGTCCCCTGGACCATTCTCTGGGTGCATTCCCTGGGCCCTGGCTAGCCGTTTCAGTTGTGCCAAACGGCACTCTGGCGTGAGCCGAGAAAGCCGAAATCCACAGCATCATGGGGCAGTCGTCTCTGCTAAGCCTGGAATAAAGCACCTCTCGGCCACTTAGGGAGCGGCGATGAATATTTTGACCGAGGTGGTGGTCCAAAGAGGCGTATCTTACGAAGTATTACTTCGTATTACGGAGGTAGACGTTTCAAACGCTTGTGGAGCAGCAGGACGAGTGCGGGTTTTGCAGCCCCTGAGTTCATGAAGCGAGCTTATTCTAGCCGTTTTTGGAAATCACCTGATGTACGACAATTTATCTGTGGCAAGAGATATTATGTCTGATGTGATATGCCTTCTTAGAGTCTGAAGAGGCTCTTTGAGATACGTCTTTCCTGGAAATTCTGAGTCTGCGCCAAGCTCACAGGGAGCCATCGCACGAAGCACGTGACATCTAGACTCTAAACACCATACGGTAGTTATCACCTACCCAGACGCTTCTCTTGATACTAAACTCTTATATGTTAGCAATACGGCTTCATATTAAATACATTCCGTATGCAGAGTATGTCATGACCACAAACCAATCTACAGCTATATCATTTACCCCTGAGCTTGGAAATTCCGTCGCTACCTATTTTATGGAGTAATTGATTTCGGTATACTACGACTTCTGTCTTCTCAAAAGAGATAACCCACTACGGCGATTCTGGGAGCATGGATACTTCTTAAACTAGATCCAACAAGTTTGCCCATATGTAAATCTTGCTTTCGCTTTGATAAGAGAATTGCGTTGTATTCAAAACGTTACCGAGAGTATTTCCTAGGAGGGTCACAAAATTGATAGGCGGGAAATTTAAGGGGAGAAAGGAGTGTATCGCTTGTCACACACGAATTAGAATGGTTCTCGTAAGAGCGCAGTCAAGAACCGAAGAAAAGGAACGTAATTCGTATCTACAATATACACAAAGCCAATAATCAACGAATGACCCACCACACTGGAATATCTTCCTGACATCCCCTGGCCTTTTGTTTAAGATATTTACAAGTGCCATTCGGGGCAGTCTCCCAGGCTCTCCCTTCTTTACTTGAATCTGATGCTTTAAGCACGGAACTTGGCGCCCACAAGAGCCCGGTTGTTCTTGCTTGCCTTGCCAGCTTTAGCACCTGCAGCTTTACCTGCAGCTTTACCTCCAGCAGCGCCCGCAGCAGCACCTCCAGCAGCGCCCGCAGCAGCACCTGCAGCAGCACCTGCACCGTCGACAGCTGAACTAGTGGACGCTTTTGGTGCGGCGACAGCAGCCTTAGCGGGGGCGGTAGAGTTTCCTTTGAGAAGTTAGTAATGTTGTTTTCAAGATAAAACCATCAATCGGGGGAGCGGAGTTCATAGAAGACATTACGAACCTGAAGCACTACCAGCCATTTGCATCGCAACAACTCCACCGAATGGTCCAGCGCCAGATGGGTTAGCAATCTTGACGAGGCAGACGCCGGATTGTCCGGCGACGGTACCAGAGCATGCCATATTGGCAGGCATGCTAATGGCGATAGGGTAGTCCTCGTTGACGTTGGCGGCACGCTTGACAATGCCCATCTTGACTAGCATGCGAGGAAGGAAGCGGCGCTGCTTAGGTGCAGCAATATTACCATTTGTGCCTGGCACTTGCGTGGTGACATCGCATTGCATGCCTTGGGAGAAAGCACCAGTTCCGGTAGGATCGACTATTGCTGTGTATGGGCCCGCTCCATCAGTGGTGACGATATGAACAGTGCCATTGAGAGATCCACCCGGGGAAACTTGAGGGAGGGTAGAGCCGGATGCGGCCATGACAGCGGTCATGTCTGCCATGGTGTTGGGTCCAGCCTTGGTCTTTCCGAGACCATCGGTGGCGGCTTGCTTGGACTGGAAGACAGTGGTGTCGACCTCAGTCACCTTATTAGCTCCCGGGCCTGGAACAACGCCCCCTTGAATACCGAGGCCAGTGGTGTTTCCACCTGCGTCACCGGCCTAGGACATCTATTAGCATTGCAAGGTGGAACAAGAAAAGCTGGATGCTCACCATGACTGCAATCTTGCCATGAGCGGCAACGAGAGGGCTTGCTACGAGAGCGGCGATAATGATCTTGGTGTACATTCTGAAAGTGATTGGTAGGTCTGAAAGAGACGAATAAAAATTGATATGATAATAAAGATAGTGGGCGGTTACGAATCAATCGTAAGCGGCTTTAGAAGTGAAACCTAAAAGAAGATGATTGGAAAAGTGAGAACTGTTGATCGCTGATGATTGAAAAACAGAGGGCATCTGGAAAGCTTTAATAGTTTCCTGGCTGAACAGAGAGCTCGCAATGTATCAAGGTTCTTTCATTGCTCGGCTATGGGAGAGACATTCAAGCAGACCAGGAGGCTTTGCCAAGAACATCCTGAAGTTCCACCTTGAGGACAGAGCTCATGCATCGAGGCCAAATGCAGTATGAGTCCTAGGTCTGAGTCGGATATTCGGCTAAAGGTGAGGTCGGTCGACAGCCCGAGCTAACATTCCTCTGCGGCTTGAAACGAATCTATTAGCTGCCAGCCTGCCAAGCAGGGTGTTTGCGAGAAGCTATAGTGCGTGCTAGGAGGAAATTTTCGAAAAAGTTTGACAGTATCACACTTGTCTCAAATCCACAAAAAGGGGAGGGTAGTCGAGATAGATTAGGATTGGCGTCGAAACAGAATGCGGAGAGAATTCTGATCAGCAATGGATCATAGTGATGCTTGAAGGCGATCTACCAATTCGTATCCCGGCTCTGGCGAAGCAAATTGGGCAGGTTTGTATGAATGGGCCCATCCACGAGCCTCACGACATGGTTTGACGATGAGTACAGTAGTGCGAAACAAGTCAAGGGCTTCTTAGTCTGTGCGAGTTTCTAAGCAACCTGAGCCACACTTGAGAGATTGCCAAGAAAAAGGAAAATTAGTCGAGACGTCTTGAATGGAAACAGTTTGAGGATTGTGGGCAATAATTGTTATTCGCGGGGGAGAGAAAAAACAAATCTTGCTGTGAATTCTAGGCGTTGGTGCTGCGACCCAAGAGGCGCGCCATCAACAGTCAAATGAGTCTAATTCCACTACCCTACCCTTCCCTACCCTTCCCAGGGCGTAGAAGCTTACCTTATGAAGAGAATCAGTCTTGATAGGAAATAGAGATAGCACGAAGACACTTTTGCTAATGCAGAGTGCTACTACCTCCGGCACCTCGGCGCGTACGGAGTGTCTGTTTCGTTGAGGTGACCACTTGGATCCATCCTTTGGCCGGCAGATGATGCAGTGCAAATGCAAATCATGGGGTATGGTATGTCCCTGTGTCAATCATCATTGTTTGTTGCGGGTGTCTCAGGATATCGCAAGAGAACACTGTTTAGGGCCTTGCAACGAGTATATCGTGTTGTCATCGCCACGAGCCGGCGAGGTGTGCAAGACGTTACCAGGATTGCCAGGCATTGTTATACTGCAGAAGTCCAAGCATTTTGACCGACTTTGAGAGGGTGTAGAAGATGGGTCAACATTGGAGTCGGATGGGCAGGGGAGGCTCGGAGGGGGAGGGTGAGGGGAAGGGGACTTGACAAATACGGATGATAGTAAGCCCGCTGAGGCCCGCTAGCGCCCTACATGCGGCCGCACTCAAGAAAAGGGAAAGGATTACGGCAGAAGTACCGCACCGAGCACACCTACCAAACCGCCACTAACCCCTCACTGATGCCGCTTCTGAAAATATACTTCATGTAAGGTTACGGAATATACGTACCATTGCTACCTCAAAGTCCACCAGTCCGCGGATTACTCGTCCGCATACCCCACTATACCTTATTGCTTCTCTTCAAAAAGGGGTAACTCGGGAAGTCCTCGAGCGTTTGCTAACTACTGCTTATACAATGTGATAAAGCCTTGCAATGTTGGGGGCTACTTATCTTCGGTCTACCTGATGAATAGATTGCATTTAAACCGGTGAAAAGAGTATATATTTGCCTCCAGTCTTCTCCTTCCTTGATCCTCATACCTCATACCACATCACAGCAACAAGTCCGTACTCAACCAGCTCTTATACCTCTCCATTCATTTTCTATTCATCTTCATCTTCTCATTCAGTATTCTTCAATATGTCCAAAGTCTGGTTTATCACAGGAACATCTCGTGGCCTCGGCCTGGCTATCGCTGAAGCAGCTTTGAATGCAGGAGCATCCGTCATTGCCACAGCCCGCAATCCCTCGCAATTAGACCACCTCGTCGCAAAATATGGCTTAGACAAGGTTCTTCCTCTGGCTCTCGACGTATCCAACAACGATGCTGTTCTCCGAGCCGTGAAGGCAGGCCATGACAAGTTTGGCCGCATGGATATCGTCGTCAACAATGCAGGCTACGCAGACACCGCTGCAGTAGAAGATACCACGGTTGAAAGTTTCCATGCTCAGATCAACACAAATCTTCTGGGGGTCATCTATGTGACTAAAGCCGTCCTCCCGATTCTGAGGAAGCAGGGCTCTGGACATATCTTCCAAGTCTCATCGCTCGGCGGACGGCTAGGCACACCAGGGCTCTCGGCGTACCAATCTGCAAAATGGGCCGTCGGAGGCTTTTCAACCGTTCTCGCTCAAGAAGTCGCTCCTTTAGGCATCAAAATCACAGTCCTGGAACCCGGTGGAATCCGCACAGATTGGGCCGGATCCTCCATGAAAATACTGCCTGTTAGTGAGCCATACAAGCAGACTGTTGGCGCGGTTACAGATATGCTCAGGATTCACGCGAAAGAGTTCCCGTCTCTTCCTGAGAAGATTGCGGATATTGTATTGAAGCTTTCGGAGGAGAATGAGCCGCCGTTGAGACTTCTGCTGGGACCTGAAGCTGGGGATGCGGCAAAGGCGGCGAAAACGATTGCCGAGTCGGATGAGAAGTGGCGCTATCTTACCCTTTCTTCATTTTAAGCTAGTTTAGGAGAAGCACATCTCTTAGGAAATGTTTCAGATTCGTGATAGATAATTTAGATAGCCAAGCATCTCGTTCTCGTGCAAAGCCTTTATATCATCTTTCCAACCAAGGAGAAAGGAGACAGTCTGGAAGGCTCAACAAACTGTCTTTCACAAAACGGCACCCCACACTCCAACTCTTCAGCTTCTTTCCAATACCAATGGCGCACATCCAACCACATCTGCAGGGTCCCACTGCTACCAACATGAACCACTTTTACATTCGGGATCTTCCAAATGCTTGTCTTCCCACCGTCAATTACTTTGTCCCTGGTTCTTTCTAACCATTTCTTAAACATATCCCCAATCATATCAAAGTACTTAATACCGCTCCCTCCGTTCTCTTTCATGTAGTTCTCAAGCTACCGGTTTCGATGTCCTGTAGAATGTATCACATCACCCCACAAACCCGGAAAGTCCTCCTGATTCAGAGCATCCGCCTCATCGCAGTCTATCCAACCCCAAAACCTCCTCTCTACGTACTTGATGAACCTCTTTCTTTGCCCCTCTCAGATCAAACTCGATATCCAAATTACTCTCTACTATGAATAGGTCTTCTACCCCTCCACAAAGCCTCAAGACCTTGGAAACCATCACCTCTTCTCTCATAGAATCCGAAACACATCCCAAAGCTATCCTCTTTATACCCTTTAGATCAATAGGCATAAAGCGACTCAGTCCCCAGTGCTCACAAAAAACCAACCAATCCGTACTCCCGTCATTAAATATCTCGGAATTCTCCACATGTTCCAAATACACCACATCGTCCTTCCACCATACCCAAGTCCTCGGACCCTCCGTCCTGGTAGAAAGTCCAAGCTCGTATTCGCAACCCCTTAAGAAGCGCCGTGACTCTGTGCTCACGTGTAATAAGACGGGGATAGTAGCTTTACTGTACAGGTAGCTCTTACGGCATAATGACCACAAGAGACCTCCAGGATAGTCAATTGGCGCATGAAGAGGGATTTCCGGACACTCTGAACTAGGATTCCACGGCTGGAAAATGGGCTTTGAGGTGGTGAAGTCTAAGCGGTGTAGGGTTGTTTAGGTTGTGGTGAGGGCCTTAGTAATAGTGTCCCGCCATTCGTGAGCGAAGTAGGATAGCGAGGGGTGTATCTTGAAGTCAGCCGGAAGGAAATCGTGTGCTTGTGGTCTAAGAAGTCTTGTCGATTTTCGAGGGGCTGCTCGCGGATGTGAATGAAGCGGGGTGGGGTTGCGAGTAGGTAGATCTGGACGCGGATCTCTAGGGGAAGGAAAGGGAAGAGGTGGAATGTTTGTAACGCATTGGATGAGGTATTCGGAAAGTTGAATGTCGCTGCGCTTTCGAAAGTGAAAATGAAGAGGCTGAGAGGTTGCGGAGGACCGCGACAGGGCAGAATCAGGTGGGAGGGACATAATGTATGTTATTATTCTTGCATGAATGACGGGAGCTTGATTTCTTGCTTCGTATGGACATTGGGGGTTGTTGAAGACTACTAGTATCAGTCTGTCTCGCAGCATAGCGTTTGATAAATCTCCAGGTTATAAAGTCGAGGTATAGAACAGCATATTGGATAAGAACTGATTTTATCATTGGGGTCTGATGCTCGATGATTTTAGAATCATCCATTTCACCTGGGACAGTATCGGATCCTCCTTGACTAATTCTAGCATGAGGCAACCCAGGTGTTCTCGACCCCCTCCTGGAGCCTTGCAACATCAGCCCGCCAGTCAGCCTTTGCCCTCACGATTTGTACGGTAATCTCCTCTCTGTCCAACTCAACCTCATTCATCAGTCCTGCCTGACTCTCCACATCTGCATCGCCCTCCGAATCAATCAACAGTTCAAACCAAGCATTCAAGGAAGCTAGCTTCTTCTCCAAATATGCAAGCTTTCCTCGGTACTCGTCGATCTTAGCGCTCCAATACACATTGAGGTGTGCCAATCTGCAATCCAGACATGAACGTGGGACCTAGATGTCGGAGTTAGCACTACCTAATCTTGTAGTTGTTGGAGTTTAGAACAATGTCGACTAGACTTCAAAATTTTCTCGACTGAAGTAGTTGGGGGTTCCCAAAAATGACTTACCCCCGTTTCAAAGGTAAGAGTTGGTAGGTTGGCGCTTCCAGATGAGAAAGCCCTTCGGGGAAGTATCGGATGACCGCAGCGGAACTTGACTACAATTCCCAGAGTCAGCGATGCTATGGTTCGAAAGTTGCGAAAGTTGCGATGCGTTCAACCAGTGGGCTTGTCCGATAATGAAGCAAAATTGTTAAACTTACGGTTGAAACGACAGATGGGGCAGGTCGACTGATTCTTCAGCCATTTCTTCAAGCATGCTGCGCCGAGAACGTGTCCGCATGCTGTCAGGAATGGGTATTCCGTGATGCCAGGCTCGAATTCCGTATGATACGGTTCAGCGCAGATTGAGCAGGTTACATCAGGTTCCTTCAAAGGGTCCTCCGAACATTCCATAGTCTGAATGGTCTGCGGTGCGCCATTTCTACGAATCAGATCAAGCTGTTCGTGAGATAGTACTTGTTGCGCCAGTGACCGTCTGCGTTGAAATGGGTCGATTGTACTGATCTCGCTCAGATCGGTCAGAACGCTGGCTGCGTAATTCTCGAAGAATGCGACTTCCATGGCTTGCGCTTTGGGGTTGAAGATTTTGAAGATTTTGAAGACTTAGATCTAAGTTGTCGTTTGCAAAGTAGGAAGAAGTCTAGAATGCTTTGCGACAATTAGAAATGTACCACTTCTACCTCTAGCGAACGCGGTGTGCGGCGTCATTTGACTTGTGAGTAGAGGCATGGACTATCCAAACACTTTAGCGAACACACATTGTCGCGTCCTCTCCAAAATGTTGTGATACAGATCCTTCTTCCTTGATCATACTTCCGAGCCACCTGCGGCCACCTTCTACAGTGAGAGCCCCAACCTTGACCACCGTACAGCCACGGACCTTTGCCGCAGACCAAAGGACTTTGTCTTCCATCTCCTGCATCAGCCTAGAAGTCCTCCATGAATCTTGAGGAGACAATACAAGTGTGCTGTCGTGGTCCTTCATGTCCTGCGATCTGAAATCTCGAGCCCCAATCCTAGGCAAAGCAGAAAATTCCGAGAGGAAGAAAGCTGCAAGAGACTCCATAAGGGGTCCCTTCAGCACCAGTGTACCAAATATACCTAGTCCCTGCATCTTCTTCCTCAGAACATTTTCGGTAGAATCCATCGCGACGCCATCCAGCAAGACATTATCTCTGAGAAGCAGCCTTGGTTTCTTCCCTGTCTGTGCTATCGACCAAACCTCATTGCGGCCACTCCATCCCCAGAGATCCCAATCCTCTCCTCTTGCAGTGCGTCCTGCAGAAACCCAGTCAAGTAGACAGAGCGAACCGGTCTTAGCAACAAAGAAGCTTTGAGATTGTTCATAAACGCTTTCTCTAAAGGGCTGTACAGGATCAGGAAGCAGACATAATGCAGCTCCGGGTTCAATGGTCACATGTAGCTTTTGACGAGTGATGACTTCCGGGCAGGGAGATTTGAAGATTTTGGTATGTCCTTGTGTGACTATACTCAAGCTTGAGTTTTGTTTGATGTTGATGGTGAGGTGGACCTGGTCGCCTCCAACAAGACCGCCGCCATATGTTAGGAGGAAGACAAGAACACTCTTCTGGTTCGCTGCTGGTGATGGTGATATGAGTTTCAACGGATATTGAAAGGAGATGGTCGATAAAGCCGAGATTTTTTGCGGCAGCAAGCCGACGACAAGCTGTCCCTCGCCCGGAAAAGATGAGGATGGCGGGAAAGGGGAGACCATGGTAGGATAGGTAAAGGGCGAACACTTTTAGTACATAGCTATCCTTCCTCAAAGATCTGTCTAAAAAGTCCAAGTATGTTAGATTGCAGATAATGAATGGAGAGAGATTCTAGGGTGAGGTCAAACATCCCCAAATAAAAGCTGGTCTGTTATACATGTATGTAGTTGTAAAAAGTCTCGTCCCATGATGTATAGAGCCGCCAAGGCGCTATTAGTGGAGCTTAACGCTAACCCTAATACAGCTAATACCGCCTCAATCGCGACTTCCCTCCCACTTCGCGAAACAACACGACAAATCTACACGCGCCGCGCATCCCAATCCTCTTCGTCAACATCACGATATCAACTTCGACTTGTCGCAAACCAGATGCATCCATGACTACTCGACGAACGCCACTCATGGACATTTCCAACAACGACGTGACGAGCTCTCCCGCACCAACGGGCGGCCGGCGCAAATCAGGACGCGCCGTGAAAGCTCCCGAGAAATTCGTGCCAGATGCACCGTCTTCCCAGGCCGCTCCGACAAGCGCGAAGAGGAAAAGAGGAGGGGACGACGTCGAGAATGACGCGTCGGATATCGAAGATGAAGCAGAGGCCAGCGATGCCACCCTGGAGAGCGCCGACGAGGAGGAATTAAGAGAGACCCGGAAAAGGGCCAAGACGACCAAGAAACCCGCCGCAAAGAAGGCCAAAGTCAATGGGACCGCACCGCCCAAAGATGCGCCTGCTGTTAAGTTGCCAAATCGCCCAAAGAAGATGAAGAAAGTAGTGATCAATGATGATAGTGCTGAAGGACTTTATGGTGAGCGAGGCTTTCAAATAAGTTCGCGAGTAGCACTGACATCTTCATCTAGCTGAGGTGTTTACGAGTGGTGACAGTTTAGAGGATGTCGCATCAATATGGTTAGGCAGATTCAAAGAGGAGAACGTCACAGCAATGGCTGAGCTAGTCAATTTCATCCTGAAATGTGCTGGTTGTACCATACAGATTACTGCAGATGACATCAACGATGAAGACAACGTTGAGAACAAACTAGGTGACATACAGGAGGAATATCAAGCGGTTAGTTGAGTTCGGCGGATCGTTGGGACCATATTCTAACCGACTTCAGCAAAATATCACTGATTACCCCCTTATCTCAAAGGCCAGGACCAATCATGCATTTCGGACATCCCTCATATCTTTCTTCGAATGTCTAATCAAGGCAATCCACGAGTCTGGCCTCATGTATGGAGAAACTGCCATCATAGAAGCGATGCATCTATGGCTTGCCACCATGTCCTCATCCACCTCGCGTCCATTTCGACATACCGCCACACTCATTGCACTCACCGTGACAAACTCTTTGTGCATGGTTGTTAAAAATGAGACAGAAACTGCTGCGAAGGCCCTACGGCAGCTCGATGGAGAGAAAAAGAAAAAGCCTGTTAATAAGGCAAGACTTGCGGACTTTCAAAATAAAGTCACCACCAATGAGCAGCACAAAGAGATAGTTGAAGTTCTCATCAAGGATTTCTTCGATACCGTTTACGTTCATAGATACCGAGATATTGATCCGAAAATCAGAGTAGAGTGCGTCGAGGCTCTTGGCAATTGGATTTTGGAGCTACCAGGCATGTTCTTGGATGGGGAGTACTTGCGTTACATGGGCTGGATGCTATCAGACACGCATGTGACCATGCGACAGGAAGTCCTCAAACAGCTGACGAAAATCATGAAGAAGAACGGAAACGAAGGAAATCTGGGCGGAATGCATCATTTTATTGAGCGATTCAGGCCTCGTATGGTCGAAATAGCAGCCCGTGACGCTGAGCCTGTAGTTCGAGCATCGGCTGTGGAATTAATTGATATGATTCGAGAAGTCGGCATGCTAGAACCTGATGACATTGATGTCATCGGTAAGCTCATCTTCGATACAGAGCCAATGGTACGTAAGGCACTCGTTGGATTCTTCGCGGCGAACATCAAAGATCTGTACGAATCCAAAGTGGAAGACTTGGGTGGCGAAGAGTCTCTTGAGGATTTCTTGACTGTTGAGGACGAAGATAACTACGATACGCCTCGCGCCGGATGGATCAAGCTAAAGTGCTTGGCAGAGATTTTGCTGAGCTATGACTTGGAAGACCAAGACGAAATGCCGAGCCAAATCGATGCTGTCGATTATCTGGATGTTTCAGGTAATGAGTCGAGATTTACTCTGGCTGCACTAGCACTTTACGAAAAGGTTGTGGAGCTCAAAGAATGGGAGATGCTTGCTGGCTATCTCTTATTTGATCACTCGTCGAGAAGTCAAGGTACCCATACCGATACCGAGGTCGCTTTGAAGGAATCATTCAAGCCAAGCGAACAGGAGGAGCTTGTGTTGTTGGAGATTCTTAACGCTGTTGTCAAGCTTAGTCTGAGCCAGTCCGAGGACTCCCAAAAAGCCAAGAAGAAGGGTGGTAGGATAGAAACCTCGGAGACAAGAGAAATCATGGCTCGGCATCTAGCAAGCCTCATTCCAAGGCTGCTGAAGAAATTCGGCGCGGATCCCAAAACAGCGACGGTTGTGTTGCGCTTGGAGCATGTGTTGAACCTGGGAGTTTTCCAAGAACTTCGACAAGACTCCACAGCCTACGCCAAACTTTTGGACGAAATCAGCACACAGTTTAGTAGTCACGCCGATAAGGGTGTTCTCAGTGAAGCAGGAGCCGCACTACTGCATGCTCGGGGATTTGAGGAACTGGAAGAGGTTACGGAAACAAAAGTGCAGGGCTTATGGGAGAATACGATTAATGCTCTACGAAAGATCAGTAAGGCAGGAGAGATGGCCGTTCGGGGTGGTCTGAAGAATAAGGTCCTCACAGACTTATCACACACCCTTGCAAGACTTGAGCAGCTCGCTAGTATCTCGAATTGCGTGGAACCACTGGAAACCAGTGCAGGCAACGACGGTCGTCTTCCCATCAACATTCTTCTTGATATTGTCGGCAGAGGGGTGTACGAAGATTTAAATGACGAAAGCCTTGATACCTTGGAGGATGATATTTCTATCTCTGCTATGCGTTCAGCTATGTTCTACTTCATGTGGAAGGCGCGAGACTTGATAGCGACTGTAAAGTCGGGCGATGATATTCCGGATATCGAAATTGACCATCTCAGAGAGTGGCAGGATTTGTTAACGGCGAATCTGACTGCGTCCTTTTCTTCTCGATCGTCACTTGACCCGGTGCGTTTACTTGGTGCCGGAACACTTCTCGATATGCATGTACTATTCTCCACTCTGATCCCTAAGACAAACGCCAAAGGCAAGAGCGCGCAAGTCCAGAATCCCGAAACAATCGCCTACCTGCAGAGCCTTGTGAAAGAGGTGGCGCCGGAAGTGCAGAAAGAGCTGACGCTGATATTCGATGCGCTTGAAAAGCAGTACGCCAAGAGGAGTAAGAGAAAGCTTGCAGATCCATCTGAGGATGAAGAACCTGAAGATCTGGACTCCGAATCCGAGGATGAAGATGTTGAAGCTGCAACGGACAATGAACGCCAAAGCGATATGTTGAAAACAGAAAAGCAACTTTGTGAGCTCACTGGAAAACTTGTTCTTGCTATCATCGCGAAGGTCATTGATGCTTCCGGTCCTCTCAAGGGCAAACTCAGGTCACGCATGGTTCGGAATCAACAGAGGTTAGGGGCCAATTTTAGGCAAGTCTTAACCTATCTCGATGATCCGAAGCCCAAGGGCAAGGGCAAGAAAAGTCACAAGAGCAAGGCGCAGCAAGCAGCCGGCGCGGCGAAGAAAGCTGCTAAAGAGAAGAGTGCCCTTGTCGTGGAAGAAGAAAGCGATGATGATCCTTTCGCAGATGATGAACCAGAAGAGGGCACAGCGGAAGATCTCAGAAGGAGAGAACTAGTAGAGGACGATGAGCCACGTAGTCCTGAAGGAAACGGAGAAGATGCCGCTATTGTCGAAGAAGATGAAGACGAAGATGATGTGATGGGAGATTAGAGATTTGAATTGGGATGGGATGGGGATGATCTGGAGTAGGGGTCGGTTGCTTTCTGTAGGAATATGTTTTGAGCTACTGGATTATGGCTCTATTTATTGCACAAGCGGTTTCTGGTTTTACATAGTTGCCCTTGCGTTGTCTGTAGATGAGCTCGGCAATATTTCATTTGCTGCTTGCCAGCGTGCTTTTTCTACAGTTACAATATAATGGATGATGATGATGATATGTGGCTTTGCATGCAGTGTTTTCAGCCTGTAGTTTTGTGTTAAAAAATGTCGTTCGTCGAATTTGCTTGATGGGCCATGTTCATCGTCGCCTCCTTCCCACTGTGAAGTCTTGATGCCTACCACGTAGCATCCCCTATTTCCTCAATCAAATATAGCCTAGAAGAGCGAGATGCGCTTTGTTGTCTCTGCTTGCGACACTTCCACTTGAATACAACACGCAATACCTTTCATACCGGCTTGTTTATGCTGCCCAGCCCGTTCTCTGTAAATGCCACCTTTGATGCCACGCATACCGTAGAGGTCACTCATGTGGTTCCTGTTCTTACAACGGTTTTATGGCAGTACTGCGTCTGTAATCATGATCGGAGATCTGCTAGTTCTTTAGTTTACACTCAAAAGTTGCTTCTCGGTGGCCTTCATGCTTTCAAGTATATATATCGACAACCGGAATGTTAGGATGCCCCTGAAGAGGGTCAGCGTTACCCCTATCCTCTTGACGCCACACCCACGTCTTTTTTGATACTTGTTAGTAATGCAGAGATTAGATTTGAGGTTTCATTTGATCAACTTAAAGCGGTACCACAGGGCAATACTTAATCTAGGTAGGTGGGCAGAAAAGCCATCCTCGCTCGCTTGAGTGCACTTGTTCTATCCACAGCAAACATTCTCTTCAGCGTTTGCGATCTACCCTCACGGCGTTACGAGGCTCATCCGGATACCAAACACACCAGGAGACCGTTCGCCATAGTCTCGCTACCTTATAGCCAATCCCTTTACGGCGACTATGTCTACCTCTGCTGGAAAGAGGAGCAGTGAATTGCTGCAGAGCGACGAAGATGATGCTTCTAGTCATGGCATGCAGGTAAAACAATCTCTAGCAGCCCGACCTCCTGTGACAGATAAATTACTGAGTGTGTCGCGCAGGCTTCGCGGTTTGGCAAGCGGGCTCGACCAAGTCACAATAGTAGACGCAACACCGGCCGACCAATCCCGCGCAAAAGCGCTGATCCCCAACAGTCCCGCTTGGAGCATGTTTTCAACAGCTCTCCCGGCTTTGGAAGTGCCCCGCATGGCGCTCGCCCGACCCACTACTCGCACGAAGTGCTCGACACGGCTTATGGACAAGGAAGCTATCAGCAACCTAGCCCCTCAAGATCCGCCTACCTCCCTTACCCGCTCCTGAAGATCGAGACGCAATACCCGGGAATCACTATCTTCGTTGGCCCACAGACAGTGCGTTTCGACGTGCTCCAGCAGCAGCTCGCCTTGCATTGCCCTCTTCTCTACACTAGCTACACCGGCGGTAATCCCAGCGAGCCCGTCATACTGCCCAGCGCCAACCCCCTCACGTTCCAGAAGGTGGTGACTTGGGTGCAAGAGCAGAGGATCCTCGACTTGCCTCGCTATGCGCAGTCAAGCGATCCATTCGGTATGCTGATCAATTTATATGACATGGCTCACGATTATCAGATGTGGCCGCTGAAGAACGAGTGTTTGGCGTCGATAGATCGGATGCGGGAGGATTCGGGACGTGTACCCAATGTTGGGAATCTGAGACGGATTGCCGGGGTCTTGAGGAACGGAGTCCATAGGGACGAGCATGATGCGCTTCGGAGGATGATGTGGGTGTGGTATGGTATGTATTATCCCTCAGGAGTACCTGGGGTGAGTGAAGTGATGAGTGAGATCGCATAATCTGGTGGGCTTCGACGGGGTCTAAATAGAAGTGTAGGACTAGAATGCTAGGCACACCTCACATACCGTATGAATGTGCCCCTGGGGCTCTAAGCAGCACTAGATTATAATGTGCCATGCCGAGTGGGATATTAAAAGTCAACTACGGACTATAGTAAGTGCCACCTTTATCTATCCGGTCTAAGAAGTGTCAGGGCAATATAAGTCCTGGGCTTTTAACACTGGCGCTATACAGCTAATAGCTTTGGACCTGGGCTGTGGTACGGAGTAAGATCAAAGGACACTGTTCCAAATTATATGGTACAAGAAGCACTTACCCCTATCCAGTAAGCGATCACGTGCTTTATTCTTGTGACCTGTTTCAAATTGCAATCCCCCCTTCTTCCTAAAACGAGACGCTACAGTAGGTACCTTGGGATAAAAAGTACCTACCTAGGTACCTACCTTACAGGAATTTGCAAGGATCTTTTTACCGTCGATTAATAGTTAGATTCCCGTTTTTTATAAAACTCTAGGACGATCTTCGTCTGGTCACAATACGGTGCCCAACTGTAGATAAAATCCACCTACAGTTTTTAACCTGTTGCTTAACTAGCTTATAGTTAACTACGGTTTTTTAACCGTAGATCGGCTATAGGTCGGCTATTAATACGCTAGTCAAGCCTGTCTCGGTACTGCTCTCACGCCCTGAATATTAATGTTATTATATTAAAAATATTAAAATCAGTCGATTTACGCGATTTTTACCCGCGGGAGTGAAGCGCGCTATAGCAGTGAGGGCGGTATAGTGCGTAGAGGGTGCTACGCATTAATTTGGAGGGTAGCTGCAGGGAGGCTGCACTGCTAACTAAGCAATGTTGCAATAGTTATTGGACCGTTAATTTGCCGAACTACAGTTAATAAACTGTAGGTGGATTTTAGCTACAGCTTATCTACAGTTGGGAACCGTATTGTGACTAGACGAAGGTTGTCCTAGAGCCTTACTAAAAATGGGAATTTGACTATTAATTAATGGTAGGATAGGCCTAAAAACCATTAATATACCCGATAAAGATCCTTGCAAATTCCCGTAAGGTACCTTATGCTATACTACTCCGTATACTACCGGTAAAACATAACTTGTGGAACTTGGTTACACAGTATTTTTGTTCTTGATGTTCACGGATGACGTTGATGTGACAGGGATGTTCACGTCATAGCTCCGAAACGATAAGAACACAAAGAGCGAGACGATATTATATCAAGTTTTGGTTAGCATGGTACGAGTATTTCAAGACAAAGGGCGACCTAGCTAGGTATAAAGAATATGAAGCTGATGATGAAATTGCTAAAAGAGAACTAGATTTATAGGCCAAGTTGATAATAAAGACAAAATGATACTAAAATACCAAGCACTTCTCCTCCATGGAAGCTTCAACTTCATTCATCCAAACTAGTACTTGAATTAATCCATATATCAATATTCAAAGCAAATAAAACGTATTCTCTGATCTAAAAATATTCACTTCCGATCGACACCAACCAGCTGCCAAGTTCTCGAATAGCGGGGTGACCAAAGACGTCAGTCAGCTCTGTTCTGGGGAATGTGAATAAATAGCCCCCTACTTCCTTCCTGCTTTCAGCCCGTTTCCCCATAAAGTCCCCAAACAACATAACACCTACCTACATACTATCTTTTGATTGATACCAATTGAAGCATCGAAAAACATGGAGACTGTCAATAACATTACGTCGGCTGCCAGCCGTGCTATCTGGGGAGAGGGAACCAAGACGAGCGAGAATGAGACGCAGGGAACGGAGCCTCTTTCTGGGGAGGTGGGAAATACAGCAAAGGGCGAGCCATATGATAAGGGAAATGCTGGTAAGGCTTTCTGCTTACCTGCATTGCGGACCAAAGCTTATGATTCTTGTGCTACAGAACCTACCTCTACCTCAACGACTGAGCCTCTTTCTGGGGAGTTAGGAAATACAGCCAAGGGCGAACCATATGACAAGGGAAATGCTGGTAAGGCTTTCTACCCACCTCCCACACATACCAAAAGCTCATGATTCTTGTGCTACAGAAACAACAACAACCGAACCTACCTCTACCTCAACCGGCCTAAAATCCTCGTCTCGCACAGGAGCAACAGAAACCGGTACAACTCCTACCACAGGACCCATCCGCCCCGAGCACGACACTGACAAAACCGGCGTCACATCAATACACAACCCCACCTCCGCAACCTCCACAAACAAGCCCACCTCCTCCAACGATACCTCTGCCTCTGTTGGCGCGGCACCCGAGTCGGGCTCTGCGGTCCAGCAAAAGCAACAAGGTGCCGATCGTCCCCACGAGGAGCCAGGTACTGAAGAAACAGATAGGATCAAGGCGACCAAGAAGGAGGCTGAAGAAGCGGCGAACGTTGAAACGAGTGGACCAGGCCCTGTGCCGCTGGAACAGAAGGCTAAGACTGGTGGTGGAAGTGCTAGTGCTGGAGGAGAGGACGGACCGCAGAAGGAGAGTCACGGGGAGGGCACAGGGGAGCTGTATGTTAAGACTAGTGGGATGAAGGCTGACGGGGGTGATTTTGATGCTTCGAAGCCAGGAGCTGGAAAGGAAGCTGATCGTACGTTCCTTTTCCTGTTTTCTTACCTTGATGGATGATTTCTGACATGAGATATAGGGCTGCTTGAGGAGAAGGGAGTCACACACGGTCCTCCAGCCAATCCTACTCTCGAACCGGCTGCCGAGAAGTCATCAACTCCCGATTCTAAGGATGCAAAGTCTTCGAAGCCAAGTCTGAAGGAGAAGATTAAGGACAAGTTGCACATCCACAAGGATTAGGCACTTTACTTCTCGGTGGTAGATGAACTTACGAAAGTGATTTCGACTTTGCCGCAAACAACAAACAATACTTGGGGACGACCTGTCAGTACATTCGCAAGTTGTATTAACGCCTTTATGAACCATTAGGGAGCGGTCTGGGAAACGGAGTAGGATATTACTTTTATTGAAGTTACTTAACTTTGAGCCTTTGGCTTTAGAATGCGCAATGCGAGACTTATCAAACAAAGAAGCCTCTCTTTTGAGAGTGATACAGTAGGTGCTCTGAATAAAATCGTGCAAACACATGAAGGGAAAGGGAAGCACAGAAGGGTGACCCGAAGAACGCCCGAATACGGGAGCGGCAGGGGTCAGCCCAGCTTGCCGCTTTGGTCAACAACTTCTCACCTTCCTTCCTTAACCTTATCCCAAAATCTGCAAAGCTTCGGGTTAAGAAAGCAATCAAGTTAAGTTGAGTCAAGATGACAGAAATTGATGGGATTTTTTCTTTGACAACAACAATCAAACAATGGAGATCACGAGGCTACCCACAATTCTATCCCTACCCTACTTGTAGGCTGTAGCCTTGCCGGAATTCGTCAGCACGGACAAAAGTAATCCTGGACAGTCTGGACTGCCAATAATAATGGTAATATGGTATCCGCCAGACATTCCACCTTTGGTTGGCTGTGCCAAGGGAAACCTCTTTTCTCCTCGTATCTTTAACTAGATGCTGCTTTCCTTCTCTCTTTCTCCTTCACGCTCGTCTGAGGGGTGGATACTATCCCCATGTCTTCTGGGGCGTCTTCTGGTCTCGCAAGATGCATGCAATACGCGGTCTTTGCCGCGGCGATGATCGTGGGCAGTGCAAGTGGATCTGAGGCTCAAGATGGTATCCTTTTTTTTCATATCCATTCTTGAAATCATTGCTAATATTCAAGAGCAGTCTGTACCCAGAATACCCACGCAATCACAACCCAATCCGACGCCGACTCCCTTAGCAGCTGCAACAACATAACGGGCCTCATCACCGTCCAGAGCGATACCCTCACTTCCCTCACGCTGAATGGCATCCATAGGCTCGATGGCAGCCTCATCATCTCATCGTGCGCGGCTTTGACCGAGATATCAGCGCCCCAGCTACAATGGGTAAACGACAACTTGACCCTCTCCTCCCTTCCCCAGGTCACCAACCTCTCCCTCCCTGCCCTCGAAACAGTCCAGATGGCCATCTCCTGGACCGCTGTCCCCCAGCTCACCAGCCCAAATCTCAAGACTGAAGGCGTGGACGCGTATGGAAATCCCGGGACGAACATCTACGGCGATCTCACAATCTCTGATACTGGGCTCGAGACATTGGATTTCTTCAATTTCGGCTCGTTTTCTAGGGCTGGAGATGTTAGTGTTACGGGGAATAAGGATATGAAACTAGTCAACCTGTCGAGCTTGGTGACAAGTTCTTTGCTCAAATTCGCGGATAATGGACAAAGTTTCCAGATTTTGCTTCCCAAATTGATGACGGCTGATGGGCTAAGCTTGCAGGATGTCATGCAACTTGATATTCCGAGCTTGACAACTATTTCGAATACGTTGCGACTAGAGGAAAATACATTCCAGGCATTTGAGATGGACCAGCTAAATGCTATTGGTGGTGATGTGATTGTGAGGGGAAACCAGAGGATGAACAAATTCGGTCTGCCGGCGTTGACGGAAATTGGGGGCGGGATCTATAGTGGCGATTTCATTATTGCGAATAACAGTGCGCTGACGGATTTGGATGGGCTGGGCAAGCTTGCGGCTGTGGATGGGACCACAAACCTTTCGGGAAATCTATACAAGTTAGTCCCCATTTTCTCTGGCTATGCAGTTGAAACTAACGTGTAAAACAGGGTCTCACTACCAGCTATGGACAACATGTCAGACGGGTTCCACCTATTGACTACAGCCCCTGATTTCAATTGCTCAAATTTCGATCACCTATTTTATAGCTCCGACATCTCAAAATATCCTGATCGATATTCTTGTGCCACGTCGGGGACCCGCGCCGATACCGCCATACACTATCACCCTCCTTCCTCTGGGCCTGCTATACCGAAGGCTACGAAGGTGGTTATTATTATCGTCTGTATTGTTGCAGCACTTCTAGCCACTGGGATTGGTTTAAGATGGTGGGCTAAGAGGCGCCGAAGAGGTCGCGTGCCAGAAGAGCCCCCAATTAGTCTAAGGGAATTGGGCGTTGGTGAAGAAGAAGAGGGGGAAGGCGTTGACGGATTGCCGGCATACAGACGAATGGGTAAGCCGGGGGAAGTCCCGCCAGGTTACAAGGCGAGAGAAAGTACTCAGACTAGGACACCAATCCCACCTCCGCCGCCAGCACGACTGAGAGGGATTCGGGGAACGGTTGCGGGTTGGCGGAGCGCTTTTATACGGTTGCCTAGTAGGCATGGGGACACTGCTGATGGTGTATAAATTGTTAAGATACCCAAATTCTGCAATTATGCGAACATTTAATTTCAATATCTACATCGTACATATAGCCTAGCGCCTTGTCGATGCTGCGAAACGCTGATACTGTCATCTTTTCACATGCTTTATAAACAATATTTGAAGGAAGGAAACAAACCGGATTGCTAGGAGTTTCAAGATTTAGTATCCATAGAGCGTTTAGAATACATAGATATTAGGCATTGGGAAAATTGATGAAGTGATATTCTAGAACTGAAATGGGCCGCACGCACCTCAGTGTTCCAACCAGCCAGATGCGGCTAGGCTAGCTTTGCCAAGAACTGTCTGAAAGCTTAAAAGAAGGTTGTCGGCCGCCTTGAAAATGTGGGGACAGAGATAGAAGGGCCGCGCCCGTGGATGACCGTAACGGAGTGAGTACTGTACATGTTTCGACTCGACGACATTGCGCCCAGTGACTTTTTGGTTATATTCACTCCCGTTACTTGTATACATACTTTTGATTTTCAATTCTTTCACTTCACTCCTTTTCTTGTACACTTCAATTGTCTCTGAATGTTTCTCCCAAAACACTCGGCACAACACCAGGTGTGTTTCTTTACGAGCTTGAACGCTCGTTCAACCCAGCCAACAACAGCAGAAGCAAAAGCAATCTCCGCGCGCCGTCTCCTACCTACGCATTAAATTATGGCAGATTTAAACATCGTTGCGCAAGACTTCCAGCCATCTTCTACCATGTCGTCGCCCACTCGAAGCACTCGTTTTGACTTGGAGGCAGAGGCAGGCTTGTCCCCTTCTTCTCGACCCCCAAGACAATCCGAAGCACGTTCTGAAGCCTCGGGTTCGCATCTTGGATCGTCTCCATTCATGAAGCGCCGGCCGACTCGATCCAACACGGTCAAGACGTTTACCTCGATCGATGCCTCTACCACACGACCCAATTGGCATCCGGGTCAAGAGCCTGGTCTTGACCCTTCGAAGCCGAATGGCGGAAGATCGCAAATCCCAACCCTTCACGAAGATTGCCAGATCACCGTAGTGGATTTCAGCGAAAATGATATGGTCATGCATGACTTCGGGAACGAAGAACTCATACAATTCTTAGAGAAGGGACAAGAGAGCTGGATAGAATGCCGGTGGATTAACGTCAACGGGTTGAGTTGGGATGTCATTGGGGCATTGGGAAAGCATAAAAGATTACACAGGCTGGCTATTGAGGATATGCTCAACACACATAACAGAACTAAAGCCGACTGGTAAGATCATTAGGCTTCCGTGTCGATGTTGTGGCTAACGAGGATTAGGTATGCCGACCACACGTACATGGTGCTTACTCTACAGAAACTCGTTCACCTCCACCAGGATAGTGATGATGACGATTCCGACTCGGACTCGGACTCGGATGATGGGTATTTTCGTGGTAGGTTGGCGAACTTCTTCCGCAAGGCCTTCTCCGGGTCGAAAACCAAAGAGAAATACGACGAGAAACAAAGGAAGGCTACCTTGGTGGCTGGTGTACACGATCCAGCTAAAGGATATGTAACTGGTCATACTGAAGGTACTCCTGGCGGCACTGTGCAAAAATTGAGGACGCTGCAGAGATATCATGGCGGACCTAACCAGGAAAGAATGAGTTACATGGAGGCCCATTCGCCGTTGACCAAGAGGAAGTTGGCTGTGAGCGCGGAGCAGGTCTCGATATTCTTGACGGCAGGTAAGCTCCTCTCTCCCCTCCCTCCCACACCATGTAGCGAGGATCTCTTCTAGTTGCTAATCAACCCCAGACAATACCGTTATATCATTCTTTGAGCAATCCGCTGATGATATCGAACTCCCTATTCTCAACCGACTGAGCACCCCGGACACCCTTATTAGACGATCGTGCGATGCCTCAATGATATGCCAGGCAATTGTTGACGCCATAATCGACCTTGCCATACCAGTCACAACTGCCTATCAAGATGTCATTGGTGAGCTAGAACTTGATGTTTTGACAGAGCCAAGCATCAAGCAATCCAAGCTTTTATACGTTATTACCAGCGAAATCACAATGATGCGGAACGTTGTCAATCCCATCATTAATTTGATTAGTGCTCTCCGAGATCACAAAAGCGCCTCTGTAATTTCCGAAACCGGCGGGAGAGGTAATATCAAATCAACTCCAGCGGGTGTCAAGATAAGTCCTATGGCGCAAACCTACCTTGGAGACGTTGAGGATCATATTATCCTTATGACGGAGTCTCTCGATCAGATGAGGAGGTCTTGCGACAACATGATTGATTTGATCTTCAATACCATCTCGGCATACCAAAACGAGTCCATGAAACAGCTTACAGTTGTGACGATAATATTCCTGCCTCTGACTTTCATCACAGGGTATTTTGGAATGAATATCGTGGATTTTCCTGCTATAAACCACAGCGAAAGCTACTTTTGGATCATCGCGCTACCCGTGGCCTTCGGGACGACTGTTTTCTTGATGAGAGATATCTTGGCCTGGTGGTTCATCAAGGTTGTGCAGAGGAGAGGCATTTCTCGAAGCAGGAAGACGAGATTACACAAAGAAGCGGCCTCGAAGAGGAGCTTATAATATTGAATAGTCGATAATATTCAAGGTTAATGGATTTATATTGATCCACATCAAGTGATAGACAACCTTGTTACAAGGTAATACTCGTTTAGATTCTTAGAATCATTTTTGCAGTCATTTTGTGTTTTGACTTTACATCGCTGCCAAACTCTGCAGTTTTCTTTTCTAGTCTAGTGAACATTCGCAGCCTGAAAGTACGTTGAGGTAAATCGACCTCCTAACCAAAGGTAGTCCCTTCTCGTTACCTAAGTAGGTAGGAGACTCGGAGACTCGGAGACCCACGTGAAGAAGTTAAGAAACGCCACGTGATTTTTATTTAAAAAACTTGCAAGTACCTTTTGCATCTCAGTACGACATGACCCGGTCCAAGAAGTCTCGCAATATTGGGAACCGTGATCCAGTGCATCATTTACCATCTATCTAGGTAGTTATTACAGGAAGTACCATACCATGCCCGGCCTCATCATCGCTACTTCGGACTCCGCAGGCGGCGCTCAATCGCCCTCCACGCCGCCTACCAAACTCACCCGCCGAATAAACAACACTCCCCCTCCCATATGAATTGAACCTCTTTCGCACTTTCACACGTCTCTCAGAGCCTCGTCAGCACCGCAAGCCCATGCAAACTGCCTCTTTCGTCACCGATACACCACAATTCGCCCTCGCTTAACAGCCTCACTTTCCAGACCGTTACACAACATGGACTCCTTCGAATTCAATTCGCTCGATCACGACGCTCTACAGCAGACGTTGGCCTACTTCAACGCCAATCCCGAGCCGCAGCCTATCGATTACGAGTTCACGTCGTACCGAGCGATGATGGGCGATGCTTTGGAGGAGATGCACGTGGAAAGAGCAGGCGACGAAAGGTGAGTGGCTTTTAAAAAACGACTGACGCTAGGCAGGGCGTTTTTGGATGCCTCCGTCGACGGTAAAGAGCCTCCATCAACTCGGCCTACAATGCTTCCGTGCACATGGACAGGATGTGACCAATCTATTGGTGGGGAAGACATGACCGTTCACCTCACCGGCCACGGACACGAGGCCATAGAGCGCTTCACTGCCCCTTCACGTTGTGTCTGGCCAGATTGTTCATCAAAAGCCACCTTCAAAACACTGTCTGCGTACAAACATCACTTGAACAATATTCACGTTAAACCCCTCATCTGCCCTATCACCAGGTGTTCTTACAAGAAGCCATTCCGCAACCAGGATGATCTCGATCGACATTCTGCTACAATACACTCGGATGTCAAGAAGTACGAATGTCCTTACGAATCTTGCGAGTCTGAGACCAAATTCTTCGCTAGGAAGGACAAATGGCTAAAGCATATCCAAGAGACGCTACACGAAAATGACGCCTTTTGCCCGTATTATCATTGTGTCTTGGGGGAAGCCAGTACTTCTCGAGGCTTCAGAGATCGAAAGCAAATTTCTAAACACTTCGACCACAAGCATGCCCTGAATGGAGATGAGAGTTACGGATGTGCGTTGGACTTATGTGCAAATGCTACTTATCCCAGTCGTTGGAGCAAACTTAACCTCCGCGAGCACCTTTATTATGATCATGGGCTTAGTTATCCATTCGACGTCAAATTTGACTGGAAATTTGTTTATAATATGGAAGACAAAGACCGTGTTTTGACAACCAAACACCTGCCTGACCCCACTCCAAAAGGATATCATGATTGCAAAGTCTGCGCTACGAGCGACCAACACGAGACTTCTACTACAGCAGTCCCTGGAGCCCAATCCCCTCTTGACACTCAGCTGGAAGGCCTTCGATGCCTCAGATATTTTGATGCATTGAACTAAGCAAAACGGGATGGTTTAGGCGAGACTTCTTGTCAGGGTCGAGGAATCCTCTCTCCAAGTGTTTGTCTGCACCGAAATGATCCTGGGATGTTAGGTCCTGTTATACCGCGACGTTTGCCATTCTTATACTTTGGTTCCCCTTTCGTTCCTCGCTAATGTTCGGTGTTTCCTTTGGTATTTTGTGCGGGATGTCATTGCGTTTGGTTGCGAATTTATTGTCTTATGATTCTTGACATTTCGATGGTATCGGTCTTTGGAGAAGCTGTGTGGAATTGCTTTCTTTCCTATTTGGTGGCCTCTAAATTTAGTTAGTGTGCGCTTTTGAATTGGTGCCCATGCTTAACGAATATAACATCTTCTCCTTAACTTCCACGTCCTATTTACATCGGCAGCGTGATCTCTGCCATGTAAATCTTCGTCCCCATCAGTTTAGCTAGGATGTATTCAAGGTTCTAAGAGCAATGACAATGCCATGCGGAAGGAACGAACATGTGCGTACATCTTAGCTAGTCGGTTCTCAGGCGATCGTACTTGCCACTTAATGCTTCCAGTAAATTCAAAGCTCGGAAGACCCGAACATGGCCGTACTTTGAAGGGTTGTTTTCTGGACAAAAAAAGCACTTCTACATCTTCAAAATTTCCCGCGCACCTTACTAAGTTTGGAACGCTCCATCAGGTCATGCAAAAGAGTCAGTAATGTTACGATCCGCGGAAAGTCCGTGGCGTATTCCATAGCTCTGACCTATCACACACGTTACCGCTCGCAACGCCTAGATCCGACCAATCAGCAATCTTACCGCAGCCAACTTTCAAACATGTTCAGCCGCATGTTTGTGGTGTATCAAAGTATGGTGATAGTTCAACTTGATCCAAGTTGATTTCTAATGATCTGTTGGTAATTTCCGTTCTAGAACTCGGTCAGGTGGTCATAAATCTCGTGATTCGATATTATTACTTGAATAAGTTAATTATGCATAGCTTGATAGTTGCATTTGCCGCTCATTGAGGGTCATTTATGAGAATTTTAGACGCTGTATCATCGGCTCGGGGACTCGGAGCAGAATCAGAGCCGACGTGCAGATATGAGATGAAGCATTGAAGGATTTCATCGACTAGTGAAGGGACTTAAGAGGAAAGATGGATCTGATGCTGGTTGGAGAACTGTATATAAGACCAGACAGTATCCCGATATATCTCATCCCCTTAACCACATACACTTTGCCTTTACAACACCCTTCAAAGCACACCTTTACTTCCAAGCACTCAACTTCAACTCCCGGATTCCAAGCACTCTCAAACAAAAACCAGCGCAACCATGACTCTCAAAGTCTACGGCATCCGCGAAGCCACCTGCACCTCGCGCGTCCTCACTGTTCTCGCCGAAAAGGGCGTTACCGACTACGAGTTCATCACCATGGGAGCCGCCGACATGAAATCCCCCGAGCACTTGGCTAGGCAGCCGTTTGGCAAGATCCCCGCTATCGATGACGATGGTTTTGTCTTGTCCGAGAGCAGGGCTATTTGCAAGTAAGTGGGATTCTACGCATTTTCTTTCATAAAGACTTCAGACCCACAGGTGCTTGCTACGAAAGTGTCTCGTGGCTCTTGGCTTGATCATTACTCTGTACTCTTCAAACAGCCCTACTAATTCCACGTTCTTCGTAGGTATCTCGCGAAAAAGTACGCCAACCAGGGGACGAAGCTGATGCCAGACGACGATGATCTGAAAGGCTATGGGCGTTTCGAGGAAGTGAGGAGGCACAATAGCAAACGACGGCGATAATCAAGGCTGATTCAAAGTACAGGCATGCTCGATCGAGGCCTTTTATTTCAACCATCCAGCCGAAAGCATCAGCTCTGAGAGACTCTTCAAAGGGTACGCACGCATGACCGTCCCCCCAAACCCAAGAACCCACACATATTGACAAACAACTAAACAAACACAGCGCTCACGGCAAGGGCCCCGCAGACGAGGTCTTAGTGGCGCAGTATAAGAGCAAGCTCGACGATGTGCTCAAGACTTACGATGTGATTCTCGCAAAGCGCGCGTATCTTGCTGGCGACCAGGTGAGCTTATTCTCATATAAAAAGCAGTTTTCCTCTGTAGGAGCTGAGGAGCTCGGAGGTGTATCAGGAGCCGATATGCAAGCTCTCGAGACAGCTCCTAGGCTCCTTAGCTCTGCCCCAAGATCTAGCTTTTTACTATGCTAATACGTCGGTTAGGTGTCGCTGGCTGACTTGTTCCATCTGCCGTACGGGAAGCTGGCCAAGGAGCTGGGGTTCCCGGATATTTTCGATCCGTATCCGAATGTGAAGAGGTGGTTTGAAAGTCTGGAGGCTAGGGAGAGCTGGAAGACTATCCCGAGCATTATGGAGCTTTTTGCGCGTATGAGACAGGAGAAAGAGGGCGCTGCTAAGTAGGGTGGGGACGGTGGATGAATGGTGCTTTGTGGGGTTGGGTTTGGAAAGAGTTGAGCTGAGAGATATTCTTTTACTTGTGGAGACTGGAAGTATCTATGGGGGTGACTAATCAAACAAAATCATCCGATCGCTTCTTTTCTTCTTTTGTTCTTTACTGTTTGAGTATGGCAAAATTCAGAGTAAAACATCAATGTACAACGCATTGCTATGAAATGGACAAGAAAGATAAAGCATATTTGCTGACGATTGGAGATTAGCCGAATATAAAGGGGAGGCAATGAGCGTCAGTCACGTGCCATCTACCTAAATGTGAATACTTGAATATTCATTCCAGATGGTTTCGAAACCATTCAATCATTTAATTCTCCCGACCTTAAAAAACATCAAACAATATTGCCATCATGGCAGACAGAATGGAGTACCGGCTTTCAAACGAGCAAGATGTCCTTGATCCCATGGACACGGACAATGAGCAGTCCGCCAAACCCGCCAAACCCACGATAACCTCCGGCCTATGTCGGGATACGATATCGATGGTACTCACCACCTACCTCGCTCGTAGCTCTCTTTCCCGCTTGCTTGCTTACTAGCTTGCTTGCGGCGAAAAACCTTGATTTGCATTGCGAGCACGCCCGCTAATTTGTCTCCCTTTGTAACCTAGGCCATGCTTGCGTTCCGGCAGAACAAGCGCACGGAGATGATTGATATCCTGCTAGACCTAGAATTCACGCACGTCCTGCGACCCGTCTACGAGGCGCAAGTCTGCTACCTGATTATGAAATACGCCGTGTCGCTTGACCGAGAGCAGGAGCGGGATTTCGCTACCAAGGTTAAGATTGCGGCTAATAATATCATTTATAAGGAGGATCTGGTGTCGGGGAGTAATGCGTGGCAGTGGTATCATGATATGGAGGTTGAGGCTGATGATCGCTTGGAGATTTGGGAGGCGGAGCAGAGGGAGATTGATGAGCAGGAGTTTGATCTGGAGGGGGACGATGCATATGCGTTTAGGGTTGGGGGAAGTGCTGGGGAAGAGGCTGCGGATGGAGATGCTAGGATGGCATATGCTGCTGGGAAGGCGAGAGAACGGCAGGAGGTGCAGAGGCAGAGGGTGCTGGATTCTCAGGCCACTTTCTACATGACCTATGAGGTAAGTCTACTTTTCCGCCGAACAGCTCTTGCTTCGGCAATATAGAATGCTCTTCACATGCTTCAAATAATCGAACCCATTGAGTATTGTCATGAAACGCTGCAAATAAACTAACGAATATTGACGCTTAGGGACATGACAAAACAAAGCTACGCGATATCACCGAAGATAGCATCAAAACAAGCATTCAACCTGCAGCCGAGTCAGATGACGAGGATCTTTCCGACGCCGAAGAATTCAGCGAAGACGAATTAGACGAGGTTCGCGACAGTTTGGTAACGAGCTTCAATGCGCGGCGCGGATATGACAACGAGCAAGTGATCTCCATTCCCCCAGAACCAAGCGAGAGCGAACCAGAAGAAGAGACGGAGAGTGAAGAAAGCGAGAGCGAAGAGGTAAGAATGAGATCTCGAACTAATCACACAATCTCCCTTCCTAATAGACTACTGTTAGGAAGAAGAAAAGCGGCAAACTGCCGAAGAGCGACGCCGGAGCGACGAACTCTTCCTGCGCGAGGCAACGGGTGCGTTTATGGAGAAGAACAACCTCAAGGCAGAATGGATGGAATTTGTACGGAACCGCTGGATAGCCGGTGCTCTCGCCGACGCCCAAGATAACAATGATGACGCGGGAACGGGAGATGGGGTACCGGTCGTCACTAGTGAGTATCTTCAATTTGCTCGGGATTTGTCCGAGTTGAGGAGAACCTCTGCTGAACCTCAAGAGGCCATGAAACGATTCCCACTCCTACTCCTACTTCTGCGGCCAATACATCCAAGGATCCTAGCCGGGATCTGGATAGCGGTGGCGCAGAAGACGTCGAGGATAATCGCGAGCCGGCTCAAGAAGCAGGAAGTGTCAGGGAGGGAAACGGTACACGGACAATAGACCTTACCGCCGCAGCCGCAGCCGAAGAGACCGAGGGCGAAGCATCTGCCAGACCTGCTCGTGGGATTGTTGGACATTCCGACGACGAAGACGGGTTCTCATTCGTTAGTTCCAGGAAGATGGGGAAACGCAAGGTTGAAGCAGAGGTGGATGGAGAGGATACGGTTGGCGAGGAGATGATTGGGAAGAAGATGATTCTTGTGAAGCGGCAAAAGAAGAACTGAGTGAGGAGTGAAAGTGGTATTTACTGCCCGCGTGCTCGCTGTATTGGACACTACTCACTACTGTACTACCTACAAGTCATGATGTTTGTAGGGTTTGCACAGTTGGTCAGGGAGCAAGTGTTTAGGAAATTAAACCATACTGTAGGGATTATCGGACCCGATCAGCTATGGTAGCCTTTAGGTATAGAAAATGTAGATATGTGAAGTAAGTGTAATCAGGCTTTTGGAAACTCATTCGGCGCTGGGTTGTATTGATTTTGGAGGGCATCTGTGGGTGAACGCTTGAACCCCCGGAACAAGGTATGCATAATTATGGTCGTGGTTACATGACAAAATACATATAGGAGGCGCAAACGTACGCAACGTAGTAAAAGACAAGCAAGCAAATTGAGGAAGTCGGCAGGGCAAAACTGCTCTCCGATGTGTTAGTCTTACAGGTGGAATATATAGAAATATTGGGATATTGGGAAGGCCGGACAACATAGAAAAGCAATGGGAAGGGGGACTGTTCACAACGGGTATGTTCATAATTCATTACAGGTTATCCAACCCTACCTTAGACTCGTCGTTCCCTACCTCAGACCAGTCTTTCCCTGTCTTGTAGCCCTAGCTTTCGGCTCGAAGTCCCCAATCGTCACCGCCTTCTCCCTCAGGCCCTTTCTCTTGGGCGGAGGTGCATTTTCCCCTAACATCCTCGCCATGACCCTCTCCGAGACCGCTTCACTCTCTGGATCCTCATATTGCAACTGCGTAGGAGGTGGTTGACTATCTCCAGATTTGTGGGTATTTCTATCGCCATTCATCAACATCTCCATCTGCTCATTCGTCCCGCTATCGTAGGGCGGGTACTCGACTGGATGACCATGAGTGGCTGTTGAGTCAACTGATGTAGCTCTGGAGTGATTTGATGTCGCGGACATATTGCTGGCTACACGACCGAGAATTCTGTGCGTACTGCGTTTTCGTCCTTCAGGGGGCTCACTTAGTGTTGGCTGTATAGCTGTCTTCGTCTTACTTATCAAATCCGAGATAGCATTACTGATGTCCTCTTGTGGTGGCCGTACGGCAGGGTGGTTGGAAGGAGCGGGGGCGGTAGAGACTGTTTTTGAGGACGAATTTGGGTTTCTTTCCGATAGGGGCTCGGATCTAGAGGTGGATTCCAGAGTTGGAGATGCTTCTGGCAAGGCCTGTATATTGCAAGAGTCGTTCTCTTCTTTCACAGCAGCTTCGTTCGGAGTGACATCTTCGTCTGGGGCGAATGCCGAATCGTCGAATCCGGAGTTTCTAGGAGGTTTGGCGTGTTTTCCAGAAATACTGTTCCCCCTTGATATCCGCTTTGCAGCAACGACTGCGGGTCGATCTGACTGATTTGCGCCCTTACACTGCGGCCTTTGCTCAGTGCCTGGCATAGAGTCCGATCGTTTTTGAGGCCTGCAGCGATAGTTCTTCATACTCAATCTCGTACCAGCTTTAATGCAATCCCAAAGCCAATTTGATCCAACAATTGGTATCTTCCATTGCAGTGCATGGTCTAATTTATCTTTCCTTAAGTCCAGTAATGATTTGTTGACTAGTACTGATGATTGTGGGGTCATGTCCTCACTATACGTTGCGCCTAATAATTCGACTGCTTTCTTGAAATGAAGTAAGTCTATGCCGGAGAAGGCAGACGAGCAGATCATCATCCCGACAAATCCCTCGATCGGGAAAACTTGAAACGGTCGGCCAATAATATGTTCAGCCGGGTCCGTAAATTTCTTCTGATGGAGACATCTTTCCACCCACCAGTCAGTGACCGTTTCAATACTCAGCTGTGACTGTGGGAGCTCAGGATGCTCTGATAATGGTAGATCGTGTGGGACAATCATCATAGTATGGTTTGAAGTGTTCGTTGGTGGTACTGAGCGTAGATCGTCGATGGTTTCGTATATCTCAGCTCCATGAGGAACTAAGTGACTGCAAAGAACCTGCGTCTTCGTGGGTGTGAAACCATAGAAATAGAACCGGGAGCCATTGAAGATTCCATCTACTTTCACTTCGGTTTCAACGGCTTGCTTGGGTCTGGTGGTATCAAGAGACTGCTCGGGTTTGTTTTGAATGGTTTGATCGTTTGGCTGCGTCGGTTCTTCTCCATTGACTTCCCACTGCCCACTTTGAGCAACTTGCACCACTGATCCTCCTCCTACGATTTGTCCCCACATGCTCTCACTTTGGCTATTCAGTTTGGTGCTTGCGGTGCGGCGTAGCTTCCTTTTACCTCCTTCTGATCCAGCCATACCGTCTTCCCTCGCCCGTTTGCCGAGCGACGTCCTCTTGGGTTTCGACCGGTCCCAGGCCCCTTTGCCTCGCTCTTCTTGTGGTAAATTCGGATCGTACAAGGCTTCATCCAACACCATTCCCCTCTCCAAACTATCCCGCAGCCACTCAATCGACACAATTCGGATTTTCCAGCTTTTCGCGGCCTTGTACTTGGCACCTTCAGTCCGAAAGGAGATTAAGTGCGTGATTGATTTTGTCAAATCTCCTGCATACACGGCACCATGAGCTTCGATTGCTTCGGCGATGGTTTGTCTCTCCGCAGCTAAGATTGGTCAGTACACTGTAGAAATGCCCTAGCAGAAACCCTTACTATCATCACAACCCGTCATGCTGAATTTGAGGGAATGAAGTGTCGGTAATGTATGTTCGGTCTCCAGCGCCTGTGCATCGATTTGTTCGTCTTTAATCCATAATTCTCGCAGAGCTTCAATCCAACCGAGTCCCATTGGCTTGACATCTGGACGTTCCTTGGCAACATATCTGTACTTTGGGGTGTTGTATAGTTCGCCGACAATGAGGTGTGTAACATCGTTAGTCAAGTCGTATTCGCAGATAGCCCCCATCTGTTTTGCATACTCGAATTGTCTTGTCTGTAGCATAGGATATTAGAGTGGGAAACATAATGGCGGCAATCAACTTACGCGTAGGTCTTCGGAAACCGAAGTGCAGCAGAGGACAACGCCTGCCAAGGGCTGAGAAAAATCGGAGGGGCCATTTAATGGAACCGAGGTATGGGCGTAATTTTCTCCATCATCCTCCATTGCGACAGTCCAGTGTTTGCGGATCGATAATTATGCATTTCCTGATCTTTCTGTAAGTAAGTCGCGTCGCGTCAAATATTGTATTGGCTGCCACCAGCGCTGATAAACTTGATTATATAAGCGCGCGATAAGGACCTGGTGGACTTGGACTTGGACTTGTCAACTTCAACGTCAACCATCTTCAATTAAAGTCCATATGCTATGTTGATATGTGAAGGTTCTTTCTGTACGCGCTATAAATATCTCTTCATCTAACTCAGGTTCGAACAGTATCAAGTTTTTCCCCTTCAAAATTGAGCAAAACTGCTCTCGGCTATCTATCCTAAGCTCAAAAGGTGCAACGACAACGACTGATAACGCTTCTTCCTTACTGCCACCACGGAAGAGGCACGAACAAGTTATTACTTGAAATATTCCTGCGTCGGTAAATGACAGTGATACTATCATCTAGCATATATCCCCCTACACACACTCGCTAAAAGCGCCTCATTTGTCTGAGACTCCAGACGTGAAATTGTTGCCCCCATTCTCCGATTCCTCCGTTCCGGTACCAACTGTCTCCTCTTTTGGCTGATCTGAAGGTCTAGTCGATATTGGTGGTCGGGACTCCAGCATCGCATCTACCAAAGAGAAACGGGTTCGTATCTCGTGGTCCTGTTGTTCCATTCCTCCCGGAACATCTTGAGGAAGTTGAACGGCTTGATCGATTGCAACGGGCAGCCCTCGATGACGACCGCGCAGCATGGCCAGACACAAGATGAGCTTCGACGCCATATGAAACTCGCCACAAAGGGAGTAAGCTTGGTCTTGTAGACCAGTGGACAAACCCACACCAGCATAAGCGCTGACACTTTCAAAGAGGATGTTGAAGGCGGAAAAGGTAGTGGGGTCTCTGTCGAAACTACCCGTTTCGATCCAGAGTATGAGGATAGCGGTTGTCATTGGGAACCAGAGATCGTGTCCGAGTTGCTTTCTCATTTCTTGTTGTAGGTAGTACGCTCTTGTCCTCGGCGCATGGGGTATAACAGTGTCTTCGGCGCCATAATTTGGACTTGAAAACATTTCATATTTCTCGGGGGCTAGTTCGTTGGCGTAAATACCGAGGGAACGTTCTTCGTATACGTTGGAACTCCGCATCGCGAAAACAATTGGGTAGGCTGAGACGAACATCATGGCTAAGTATAGAGCTTGCATTCCAATGCGGAGGGAAGAGATCGGTATCACATCAAATCCGGCCGTCCGTGTTACGATGGTTTGGAAGTAAGCATCTAAGAATTGGATATGCCGTGGAAGTGTATCAAGCGCAGGGTTGTTCCTGTTTAAAAAGTGAAATGCGATCCCTTCGAGCCCATTGATGAGAACGAGGATGGCCACTAGAATCCAGGTATGTATAGACGGAAACAAATATATATAGAGTCGCCTTGGGTACTGTAACATAAAGGTGATGGTTTCCCGCCACTCTTGAAAATGTTTGTTGACTGGTAGTATTTTGAGCATCGACCAAAGCAAGCCACGGAAAATAATTGGGAACGCTATGTTCCCGGCTAGGGCAAGAATCGACGAGGAGACCAGTATCAAGAAGGAAGTTGAGAAGGGTACCATGTTCAGATCTAGCAATGATAGACCACAGTTGTTGAAAGCACTTGAGGAGAGGAATATCCCTAGCCACCTGAAAAGAAGTGTCAGCGAGATGACTTGGAAAGCAAAGTGTGCTTACAATGGGCTCACGCCGTTGGAGAGAGCAACATCCGACTTATTAAATATCATGTATGGTGCTAATATGGAAACTCCGAGGAGCTGAAATAATATCAGGTACCCGGGGACGAGATACAACAACATTGTGAGTGCTTTGTATTCAATGCTGCCAAGCTTATTCCAATCCTCACGCGAGAGGTCATGGAACTGGGAATTCCGACCTAGTGATGACCTCAAGACGCTTAGAAATTTTTGAAAGGTAAAGGGAGATCTTTTGTCGGTAGGTGTGTCGGTAGTTCGTATTTGGGCATTTTCTACCCCGTCACGGATACTATCTTGAAAACATTTTGTTAGCGGGTAATGTATTGTTTCATGAACGCATAGCCTTACCTGGAGTTGCGGGCCTTGTGGCATCATTGATGTCCCTAAACTTCTTATGAAACGCCCTTTTTCTGATGTATAGAACAAAAACGCTGATTGAGAGAGGGTTTCCGAGTATCGTTAGGATGTAAAGAAAGACTTGTTGACAAGTGTTTAAGGTGCTGAGGTTGAGTGTATTTAGCCCTGTAAGCGACATAGCTGAGATCACCATGAAAAGGCTATCGACGTATAATATCGAGCCATTGGGAGTGGACACCGACCAGAAAAGGACAGAAGATAGCAGACAGGTAAGTAGGTAATATGTCCAATGGAATGTAATGAAGTTGCCGCTTTTGATGGAGCACGAAAGCCGCCCGTACATTTTGCTCGGAAGGGCATTGATAGGACTCAAAGTCGTAGGAATATAAGGCATTATTACTTTGAGGGGCTGATTAAAACGTGGAAGACCTCTTCAAATGAATTAAAACTTTTCCTGGTTGCTTTGGATAGAACTTTGCGGTCTGTACGGCGTTTATGAAGACGAAGCAAAATAGGAGTTAGACTTCTGTTGAACCCATAGGTCTGACGCTGCAGCTTCAGGAAACCAACAAACCCGTCATCTCATCATCATTGTGTAAGTTGAATACTTGGCCAAGGAAAGTTGCGAAAGAACTTCTGTTATTAAGAGCCTTCTCGTATTCTGAAGTCATACATGAAGATTCGTACAATGATTTCACATGCTATCGTACACTTTGACATGGTCCTTGGCAATGATAGAAATCTTGAAACGTATCTCTATCCAAGAGATTCGGGCAATAGGAATCACAAAGTATCGAGCCAAAGTTCGAATGTGTATCTGATGTTGGAGAAGCAAGCAGCTACCTGATAGCTCGACATGGCTGTCGTATTTTGTGAGCCGAATAAAACATGGAAAAGTGGAGCCATACGGCAAATGACCGCAGGTACTCGATCGAAGAAAGAAACATCACATCTAGATATGATAGAATTGGTACTTGGTTGTACATAAATGACGAGTTCAAAGAAAGATGAGTGAGTCGATACCACAATCGCTGAAGATCGGAGAAACAGGCGGTGCGACGCAACGGTGCGCAAGATGAGGGTCGTTTCAAGTTTTCCTGGTTGAAAGATTGAGAAGAATGCTATTGTGCGCATGTTTGATCCAAAAACAAAAGACTAAGAGCCTCCATATTCCTCATTTGTTTAACAAAGATTAGATCGGAATCGGACTAATCTTCAGCTGTAAGCGAGGCCTTCTTCGTCGGAGCTCCTCGATAGGGGAACGCAGGTGAGCCACCTTGTGCTATATTCAGAATCTAATGAACGCTGAATGACTCGGGGTGTAATGCGATAGAACGAGAGACCGAACAAAAAGCAATACGTAAAAATCGACTAGATCGCAAAAAATAATGCCTCTCTTTCTAGCACTTCGTCCTAAGCCATGTAGGCGAGAGTGATAGCTTGAATTTCCTTGATAGCTTGTCCGGGTTTAGGCAGTATTTTTAGGGCTTCCCCTCGACTTCGCCAAAGCTTCGGTGCTCCGAGGTGCTTGACCGCTTCCTTTATAAATTTGCCATTTACTAAAGATGCGCCTCGCCTTTTCTCTCGACTCAGGAACGAAGGAATGAACTGGGGCAAAATAAAAGCTCACTTTCCTCGTTGCACAGAGAGAAGGCTCTAGATGCATTACTTCTCGGCCCAAATGAAAGCCTCCCTTCCTCCTATTCTGCGCCAAATATGTTCTGCTCCTTCTGGCTTTCGTATACACCGTGGGTAAACGACCACATGAACGAAGTACATAACGAAAGGGTGCACGCTGTCCATGTTATGAGAGACTTTCTAGAGCTCTTGAGAACCGACATGAAGCACCTCTCAAGTCTGATAGATAAAGCATTAGGATTGTGTGGCAGTGTAGAAGGGGAGTTTCTTAGTATCCTAGACCTTTTGCAAATCAATCGTCGCATTACGCATAACGGGATACTTGTAGTGGATAAGCACTTGGCATGGAGCGCGAGAACAGTATGGAACATGCTTACTGGAGATATACGCTATAAGAATGATAAGATTTAGCGTGCTCGTCTCGAACTAGAGTTGATGCAACTCAACCAGATAGTAGAGACTTACTGGATAGCCTTGCTTATGTTTTTGCGTGCCGAAAGCTGCATTGAAGACCGGAAAGGTGATATCGAGCTCGTCTTTACCGAGTTAGAGAAATTTGAAAACTCTGCTGCTCAGGGCTCGCGTGGGGCTTGGGCAGACGGGAAGAGCTGGGAAGAGCTGAGAAGGAATTTCGTTGGCCTGCGGCCACTTGCTTAGATCTTGGCAGAGTATCGTGAGAAAAGAATCGCAGACACTAAAGTTATGCAAGCGAAGCTTACACAAAAGTCTAACGAGTGCAACAAGGAAGAAAGGGTCCTGTGCGCAAAAAACAAGCAGCCAAGACCGTGGAATGTGTGCATGGAATACGGGCTACTTACCGAGGCAGATTAAGTGCATAGAAAGGGCTTATTGCCCAAGTTAGTAGTAGCTTGGTCCAGCTGACTTAGAACGGGGATTCAATGTCGATGTGTGAGAAGTATGGTTGCTTGTGTGGAAGGGGGGAGATGTCTATCTATTCACTCATTTATTAGTCCCGGCGAGAGGGCAGGGTTTGGATTTAGGGGATTTGCCTTGTGTCAAGACGACTTTCACTTCAAATAAAATTACACATGACAAGGCACAAAAAAGGAATCAACATTCCGTGAGCGCAAAACTAAGTTTGTTTGTATGGCTGGAGCTTTCAAAAGCTAAAGGCAACTTCCCCCACTTCCCTGAACCCTGTCCGAGTGGTCTACACAGGAATACTTAATGCTACCTGGGCGTTGGCATGATATTGCTGTCTCCGAACTAGCTCTATATCAATCTCAGCAAGCTTAGCTTCTACCTTTGCCCAGGCGTCGAGTGCTTATGTATGCCACAAGCTGCGGCGATGGAGCTCCTCGTCTAGCTTCACTAACTCTAGTGCTAATGCCTTGTTTGTGTCTTCGACTGGGTTAATAATCCTATAAGCGGCAGGTATTAGCAGATAGAAGATCAGATGGAAGCATGTGCAAATGAAACATAGGGCAGAGATATACCTTGCTGAACATTTTCTCTGTTCCTCATGTGGTAATTGTTTCTAGAGCGCGTCTATCTTCGCACGAATCTTAGTATCCAGCAAAGGAAGGATCCGAATTCCATCATAAGTCATAGTACTAGCTAGGTCGGCAATGCCTAGCAAAGAGCGGATTCTGCCTAGGTCGAAATTGAGGAGGGTTGTCTTTGTTACTCGAGTTTTATCAGCGCTTCCAGACACCAAAGCTTAGATCATGAACTATGAAATCTTGCAATATCCGTACTTCTTCCTAACTGAATTTCGCATGATGGCCCGATTGAAGGATTGCGAGGTTCAAGCCAAAAGCGAACTAGGTAGTAATTCAGTAGGATGAGGGATGCAGATTGAAAGAGGACTCACTCGACCGTATGGGACTTCCGCCGCCATTTTACTTACAGGCGAGAAAGGATTATCGTAGAGAACAGGAAGGGATAGATTAGGTATGCCTATCTTTTCCTAACCCTCCTATCCTTTCACTTCTAGTTCGACTCACATTATTAGAGGAAGCGCGCAATCCCGTCGGAAACTGTACAAGAATGCAGGTCTTGAAAAGTCATGTTTTATTTGGTTCATATGCTATAAGCTCGTCTCAGAACACTTGCATATCTTCTATCGCTAGCTGAGCAGCAGTTATTAGAGCACCTTAATTAATCTCTAACGTGGTCTTGAAACATATAGGACAGGAGCAAAGAATTTGGTCGTTAATCAAAGAGGACGACATTTGGCGCCATGAGCGCGAACCCTGCCTCCTCTTATCGATAGCCTACTTCGTACACCGAATCATGCAAGTATGTCTAGCATCCTTTTATTCTTTAAGAAACATATCGTTTTAGGAGAGGAAGATGGTGGATGAAAGTCTGTGTAGAGCGTTGGAAGACACCCTGAGATAAGAGATGAAGTCGTGTGTATATCTATACCGGTTGGTCATAGGGTGTGAGAGGTGCAATTTGATATTGGCGGCTACTATAGCGGCTATGGCGGCTAAAGAATTCCGTTGTCCCTAGAAAAACCCGGTGACAGGCTGTCTCTGCTCAAACCCTACAGTGTACATACACTAGGAGGAAATAGAATCTGGACCGGCATATTAATCAATGTTACAAGAATAATAGCAGTTCTATATCACGGTCAAATTCTTTTTAAGCGAAATGCTCGCTAAGATAGGGTAGCAAATACTCATGAAACATGCATTACTCTAAAAACTCTTAAAATAATCCTAAAATAACAAAAAGGAAAAAAAGTTACTCGTCAGCGGCAGGATTTGAACCTACGCGGCCTAGACCATATGATATCTGGAGACACCTTGCGGAATCATTCGAGTCATACCCATTAACCACTCTGGCACGCTGACATAAGGTTTTATCCTGATTTCGGCTTATTTCAATCAATATTAGCAGCCTGGGGTGGGGGCCTAACGCAAACTAACCAGGCCGGATCATCATTGTTCCATCGAGCTGTCATTGATTGACATTGGTGAGATTGAATTGGCCTCAAAATAATTTCTAACTCCCATATCTCCCTTTGCAACGACTGGTGAATTCGAATTTCAATGAGATGGTCCGGCCATAACAAACCTCAAGCTTCTTCTTGGAGCCAACCAATTCTTCTGTGAAACAGCACAATGTCAACTACAACACCGCAGCCCCCGTCGTCCATCGACTACGCAAAGCTCAACCATAACCTTGCCCTAGCAACTGTCATCGTCTGCCCCGCGCTCATCCTCCTCCCACCACGAAAACTAGACTTCTACACATTTACCCTTCTTGCCACCACTTTTCTCGGCGGCAACCAGCTGGCGCAAGATTATACGGGGCGCAGTTTTGTCGTACAAATAAATGGAGCCGTTGAGCGGCTGAGGGAAGAGTCGTTGAGGAAGAGGGAGGAAAGGCAGAAGTTCCGACAGCAGATGGTGGATTGGGATAGAGAGGCATTAGTGGGGAAGATGAACTCGAATATTGAAGGGAATAAAAGTGGTGTGTTGGAGGAAGTGAAGAGGAAACAAGACGAGGTTCGAAAGGGGCAGTGGAAGGAGGAGCGGGACAA
>QGMG01000040.1:0-76403 GCA_007825325.1 Lachnellula cervina | reverse complement strand
CCTTTTTCTCACCCCACACACCCACTCACACCCATCAACATCAACCTCCTACACACCACCCAATCCAATCCAATCCAATCAGCCCTCATATCACACCAAAACAAGACCCGACATAAACTATTCATCAACCCAGCCTCACGTCCACATCCACCTCCACATCCACCTTCAACACAATCAGTCTCTCACCTTGCTGTCTTGAAATCCGAACATCGCGTCGTGTAGTGCGGGCACCAGGGCCTATGATTGATCTCTGAGAATCGTTAGCTTATCGCGATATCGTGTGGTGGGAGAGTTGCCTATGTAGATACCTTACCCACCTACCTATCCAAGCAAGTGCTGGCTCTGGCTGGTCATTCGGTATTTGGCGCAGAGCAAACCAGAGCACGCAATCGAAACGCGTAAATTGCTCTTCAAGAAGAGACCGAGGTCAGTCGTGGGTAAAATACTTCACACATTCACCGTATTTGCCCATACGCACACTCCGGGTTTGTATATTTTTGTTAATATTTCCTATTTCCGTCACAACTACTTCAAAGCTCCACCCCGCCATCCATCCCCAGAGCGAGCGAGCAAAATCTCCTAATCAGTATACAAACAACATCCATACAACCCAAACCAACCCAACCCAACCCATTTGAGCACTACCAATCAATGACTGATAGAAGCCTCCTAGCGAATAAACCCAGGCCTGCTGAGCCACCGCTCAAATATGATACACCAATACAATTTCCATCCCATCTCAAAGCTCTGGCAATAATTGCTCATCCTTTCATTAGAAACGCCTTCCCGCCCTAATCTTTTTAAGCGCCGCGAGGCAAATGTACAAAAGAAAGACCACCTGATTTAATCATTTAAAACATTATCTGGGGCACCAACACAGTCGAAAAGAGAATTTCATGTAGATGACAAGGGTATATTGAAGTGTCATGTTGCTGGAACTCAAAAGAATATGGAGAAATCAAAACATGCCCCCATCACCGGCACGCGGTGGGCTGTTTCCTCTGCTGGCCGGGAACGTCGCAGATGGCATGGCTGGACTCGGCTGGGCATTGACTGCTTGTCGAGCTCTGGCGTTGAGGTTTCCGCCTTCGCTGGAGCTCTTTCGGAGCTTTCGGGACTTGGGCTTGGAATCGCCTTCGTCGGCAGAGAAAGTGCTCATTTCCTCTGTGGATTGAGTAGCCGCTGGCATCAGCTGCACTTCGCCATCAGAGTCTTTTTTGAGTCCGAACATTCGACGAGTTTGGCGACGCATAGGGTTCACGGGAGGAATCGGCGGAGCATCTTCCATTCCGTTCTGAAGAGATGCCTCGGGAGGAAGATTGACAGTAGTGACTCTCGACGTAGATGAGACAAATCTAGGTTCAGATATGTCCGATTTGTTGACCGATTTCTTGCGGTGCCCCTGTGGTTGAAACCCTTGCGTTGTGGGGGTAGTGGCGGTAGATACTGCGGGGGTTGGCTGCGCTGGGGTCGAATTGATCGAGAAGGGTGCTGTAGGGGACGGTCGAGGAGAGTTACCCATTGCCATCGCGACGTTTGTCTGGACCGGTTGCAGTGTTTGAGACTCAAAATAGCCAGTAGTAGCTCGGCTGTTGCTGCGAGATCTTCCATTCGGCCCCATTATCATTGGAGATGGAACGGGAGATGGTTGATATTGCGAGCCAGGAGTACCAGGTGACTTCTGAGGGAATCGAGCAGAGGGAGGGGGCTCGAGTTCATCGTACATGCCTTGGCTCGAGCTTGAAATTCCTTCGGCCATAGCCTTTGCTAAATCATCCTTGTATCTACCATTACGGCTCTTGGATCGCCCAGAAGCATCTGAGCTTGATCTATCTCGTGATGCACGAGAAGGAGGTCCAGAACCTGATCGATTGCTTCCCACACTACCTTTACTCTCTTGACTGCCATTTCGATGTGAAAGCGTAACTGGTGGAGGCTTCGTATCTCGGCTCGGAGAGCGTTGGCGAGTTCTGATATTCGGCGGTACATTTTCTCTCCTTTGCTCGTTCGGTCTCGGATGAAACTCAGCTGGAGAACTTGGCCACTCTGACCGGTCTGCCTCACGGGCCTGTTTTGGTTGGTGCCTGGTAGTAACTTGTCGTTCTCTGTCACGTTGAGCATCTCTTCTCGCCTGCCGAAAGGCTTTTGTCTGTGGGGGAATGACGGGGCCTCCAGGATTCTTGACCGGACTAGGCACTTGAGAGGACTGATCTCCATTCTCTTGCTTTCGATGATTTGCTTCGAAGCTCTGCTTGCCGGGAGGTTGTGAGCTGCTTATGGTTGTGGTTCCAAGGCCCATCATTTTCATGGCTTTTGCCTGAGAGGCTGGGCTTGGCTCCTTTGTTCTCCCAACCAGAGATCCGCGACGCGACTTTGACTTGAGCAGGCCCAATGGATTATTCCTCGCCGCATTTCCCGCGTTTCCATCTCTCGACCATTCAGATCCTGGCAAAGGACTTGCAGATCTGCTTTCGGTCTCCACAAAACTCTTCAAGTTTTCCTGAACTCGCTTTCGCCGTTCTGCAAGGTCGTTCTTGAAATGTTGACGCTCTTTCTGAGTCTCTGTACTTCCATCTCTGGTATGATGAGCATCCAACTCCCTTTCCCAGGAAGGTCTTCCGGCTTGTTCGGTTCCAGCATTCGCAGAAGGGAATGACAGAGGTGCGGGAACTGCGCCCTTCATTGCTGGCTCACGAGATGATTCATAGGATTCGTGATAAGCTTGGTCCCAGTCTTCATTGTCCCAAGGATTACTTCTGCGGTTGTAATCGGCATGCGTCGTAGGCTCAGAAGAGTCCACAGGAAAACGGGAGTTCAGTCCCGCGGATGGAGAGCCGCCGTATATTGAAGAGTTATTACTGTCTGATCTCAGATGCTGACGGACCATGCCACTAAGACCTGACATTGTAGATGTCGGGCCCAAAGTTGGAGAATCCTCAGCCGGAGGATTTTTGGATTCGGAAGGAGTCACCTGAGGATAAGGTGGGATATCATTTGATTCATTCATTACACGGCTCGAGTTTTCAGCAATTGGTCGCTGTCTATTAGCAGGGTGTTGTGATTCCGGGGGGCGTTGCAGATTAACGTTGTAATCCTGGAAGTTCATCCTCGACAAGTCCAACGGCTGCGGGTTAGGCCGAAGCTGGGGTTTTGGGGTGTGGTCCACCGGGGGAGACATAATACTTCATCTGGGAAGCTCAAGAACGCTCCGTTGGCAATCGCACGATTTTTAGAAATGTTGAGTTTAGACTGGGATGGAGGTGATTGAGCTTCCGGTATGCGATCCGATGGAAGAAATTGTCGTTGCGCGGATGAGTTAGACCTTGACCTGCCAGAAGCAAAGGTAGTGTTGGATTCGGCTCGAGTGCGACCCATTGGCTGCTGCTGAGGAGCAGGAAATGCGCGGGGAGGGGAGTTCTTCCTTATTGGAGGTGATTTTCGTCCTTGCTGCATCTGAAGTTGCCTTTGTGAGTATTTGTTCTCATCATATGGCTGCACTGGTTTCGCAAAAGCACCCAGGGCGGTAGCCTTCCCCCTATCGTTTGGCTGGACAGGCAAAATGGCAGGGTCGTCATGTTCGCTCATTGGTGGGCTCAATGGTGGAGATGCCATTCCGTGCGCTTTCGTTTCTGGAGCATTGTTTGATCTTATGGCAAAGTCAAAAGTGTTCAAGGGGTTCACATTCAATGGGGGGCTAGCGGCTCGTAAGTTTGGCATGCTTGCTTGTCCCGCGATTGGCCTCCTTTCCCACTTCTCTCCTTGATGGGGTATATTGGTGGGCGAGTTCATGAGCGGGGGTGTGTGGCCACCAAGAGTCCGTTGTCTAGTCAGAGTGTCAATCCTGTTCATAGCGGAGAATTGTTGCTCGTGGAGGTGCTGATCGAGGCCGGTTTCATACAGGCGGCGGGCTTTGGTGGTAGATCTCTCGAGACCTCCATTTGAGACTGAGCCTCCAGGTGTAATAGGAGTATGGGATCCATTGAGTGAAGGCGTTCGTTGTGAAGTGAAAGAGGTAGCAGCTGTTGAGGTCCGAGTATTGGAAGGCCCGCCTGAGGATGTTGTTGATGATGTTTCCCTGTTTCGATTGTAACCAGACAAAGGAGGTGAAGGGGGTCGTGAAGACTGCGCCTCACTCTCTTCTTGTTCCAATGATGCCAGTCGTTCTCGTTCTTGTTCTTGTTCTCGTTCCCGCTCTCGTAGCTTCTGAAAGGCTGACTGACTAACATCATCCCCATATAAGGCTCGGCCTCCCATTCCACTCCCTCCTGCTTCTGCTAAACTTCTTGTGGATCCAGATGCAGTGACCGGAATTTTGTAGATTTTTTGACGTCCTCCAAAAAGATTATTGCCCTCTCCGGGCTTTGACCGGTTCATTATACTTCCATGCGTCGAGTCATCATCTGTGCCAAAACTTCCAGTCGTGTCGTACGAGTCCTTTCTAGTGATGGCAAAAGGGGGTCTGATGGATCCATTGATGGATGCTACCTCTGCAATATCAGAGAGACCGTGGGATTGAAAGGTAAGATCATTAAATCTCGATTGTCGCTTTGGGAATAATACACTATCGTCACTGGCTTTGCCTATCTTTGACTTTGGGTCATCTTGTTCTCGCAGCATTGAGAACCTTGCTGACAGGCCGTTCATCAACAAACTTGTTCGGAAGTCGTCGGATGGTGGTAATGCATTTGCGAGGTCGAGTTCCGGTTTCGGCTCGGGCTCTGGAATCTTCTTTCCCCTTCCGAATGTCTTTGACTTCTTCACAGGTTGTATTGCAGGTGCATCGGACTCTGTTGAAGCTCGTACCAATGACTCGGAAGTCTCCTTCGCCTTCTTTTTGTTTCGGAAACGGTTCATTTTGACTATCTTGTCTCGATCCTTGGGAGTCGGTCAAGCTCAGGAGGATTCCAGTTCCCAGAGAATTGTTAGGTAGTGACAGGTGCAGGCGAATACGCTCACGATCTTATTTTGAGCACCGCCAGCTTGTATTAGATGGGATCGACGGCTTGAAAAGCGGATCAGATTAGATTGTAAACGAAGGAGATCAATCAGCTGTACAGCAGCAGCTTCGAAGCTTCGGGGGAAAAAAGAAAAAGTTCTGTTTCATAGTACAAGAATTAGCACTGAAGACACAACAAAATGCCCCGGAAGGGCAGGTTGGAGAAGAATAACACACCGGCTGTGTAGGATATGGAAGCCGAGTCCTGACAAACAGGGCGGCAGTTGCAAGTGATTCGTTTGGAAGATAGCCTCCGCAGGTCTGTATCAATGGCGATCACGACCGCTGTAATTGGCGTAGAGATTCCTGGGAGTGCTGCTTCAGATTTGGAAGTGAATGTGTCGGGGTCGTTTCGGTATCCCTGGAATATCGTGGGTGCATTGACTGGTATCTGCAAGAGCCTTCTTTTTTGCCAGTTCCTCCGTACTTTTCAATTGTTACACTTCAAGTGCCTACGTAGTGACCTGCACGCGGGCTTGCTGCAATATTCGAATGTTCTTCGCGCGTTGAAGGGGGATATCTAAGTCAGGGGCAGAGGTGCGGCGCGTTGGAGACGGATTGGTGCAGGAAAAAAAGGGACAATCGTTTGGAAACTGGTGTGACTATGCATTAAGCAGGACAGAGAGCGTGTGTGTTGGCAGAGTACTGGACTGTAATGAACGTGTGGCCGTGGATCGTCTTGGTCGGCTTCTCAGGACATGAGTGCTTCTGGCGTGTCGACACGGAGTTGAGAGGATGTTTGTTTGCTTGAGAGGAGCGGGAGCGACGCGAGGCGAGGGAGACTCGGGAGAGTAGGGAAGAAAGTGTGGTTTGGTAGCGAGTCGAGCGAGTGCGCGAGTACGGAGGTAGTAGTGGTGAAGCCGTTGAAATATTAGTGGGCGAGGCAAAATAATGGTGGGCAGCAGCAGCCAACAGGGAAGAGAACAGGATTAGGCGCAAGGACTTCAGGAGGGAAGCCGGGGTGAAGAGCATGGCATGGCATGGGGGGGCATGGGGGGGGGCATGGGCATGGTGGTCAGGGCAGCTAGGGAGTAGCCAGGGGGTGGATTACTGGTAGTGGATTTCTACGGCGTATAGCGTCAATCAGTGACAAGCACCGAGGCACCGCGCGCCGTCCCTGAAATTGGCGAGAGTCCCGAAAGGGGTACAAAGCACATAGAGTTAGGAATGGCCACGTCTTTTTGATTTCCTTAACCCAAGCAAGTAATAATAATAGCAATATACACAGCAGTCAATTACTACTTGGTCTAAAATAGACACTTTATCCTTATCAATTCTTATAACATGAAAATGTATAAAAGTACAACGACAACGGCATATGGCAAGAGCCACTCTTAATAACATCCTACATACAGTATTACTCTACTCGAGGAGAAGCAGAGAGACAGAGGGGCAACCTTCATTTACTTCTGCAATCACAGCACTGTGTTCCAGAACTCCTGCTAGATTTAGTGTAATGTTGTATGATGCTTATCTCGATGTTGTGCTGCCCGACATCAGGTCTTGCAAGCCTTTGCTGCTGGTGCTGCATCTATCCTTATTAGGCGCCTCCGGGAGTTGAACGGTATTATTGTGCTTCAAAGTAGATTAAATCAATGCACGCTCTGGTGTGCCACAGCCCCATCCGTTGAAAACACTACAGTAGATATAGATATATAGGGTAGATACCTAGGTATATTGTATACGCATACATCAGGATACTTCAACTGCCGGTCTTCTGTACCTATCTGTTTCGCACTGCACAACAATTTGTCTTGTAAAACCCTGACTCAGACTTGGGACATCAATATCAACATCAATATCAACATCAACAACAACACGCTATTCTCCGCGCCAGGCGGTATCTGGTTACCGACGTGAGAGATCCGCGTGAGGCTTTAGGAAATCACCGACATCGTCCTTAGATGAGGATCTAGAGCCGATACCCTCTTCTTCACCTCATAAGTAGATTTTGAAGGGGTTGAATTCTCCCGTCTGCTTGGGTCCTCTCTTTGCACCATCATCTCCTTTTCCTTACCCTATCTTATATCCAAAGGTCTAGCCACACGATTGAACTTTACATTCATGGGTTACACAAAACTCAATCAGAGAGATTTAATGTCTCCAAGCGGAGATACATGTCATGTGGCTTACTCTTTCTTTGGCACTTTATCAAAACGTCCTCTCGGCTTCCTCGCTCACACATGCCTGTCGGCTTCGCACCACATCACAGCAGGGGTTTTCCACTGCGGGGGGATGATTTTTTCAGTTTCAGACCTTCCCAACGTCTTTCTAAATTAATATTACCTACCTGCGCAATATTTCTTTTGCTCGTGGCAAAATTTTCACGGCTGGACCAAGGCGAAGGAATGGCAAAAAGCAAGTAAAACTCCTAGCGTCTTCGATCATCGCATTGATATGTCAATCTGATGCGGCGCAGAAAAGCCAAAAGAGATTTCTGTGCGGGTGGGCCAAAAAGGGGCAAGATGAGATGGATGGGAAGCAAGGGTCGAATCCATGATTCCACTGCAGCGGGTTCGAAATCAGGCCGGCGCTGATTCCTTGTCACGGATCTACACCCGCGAGCCAATGATGGGCCATTTGTACCTGACGCTTGGCTTGTTTGGCTCTTAGTCGTAAGAGTCTCCCGTCCCCTTCACGCGGGAGGCGATCGTTGGTGCCGAGCGGGCTGGACTTAGTCGTCGTCGTCGGTTGTCTCAAAGGCCGCTCTACAGTAAAAATCTACGGAGTAAGAGAACTTTGAAACAACTTCTCCTAAGCTATGACTCCAAGCTGGAAGAATGACCTGGTGGACAAAGCTTGAAAACTCGTAATACAACAGCCTCTCCGGCAGTAGAAGGCCATTCCCCGCTCTTCCGCTCCTCCGTATAGTGCTACTTAAGGTCACGTGATGTTAGCAAGGTCAGCCCTTGACACTTGAAAGCACGGATCGTCTGAGCTTTTCAGAGTTCAAGGTTGACTCTGTCATCGTCCAGGGATAACCCCGTAAGAAGCCGTTTGCTGCACTGTCACTTTACTGTAGTGAAATTGCCAAAGGAGTCCCGAGACACTGGTCTCGGACAACAGCGTGCCCATAATTATCCGAATCACGAAGTGTCCTCATACCGAAGCTTGATTGACAAGTACCGTGAACTTGTAAAGTAGCTTTCATCCTGAGACTTAAGTTTTGAAGCTGGGAGCACCAGGGAGTAATCCTGATAATTGTAGAACCATTAGACACTAACCAATAACATGCAATGTAATACCTACGTACCTGGTATCGTAGACGTTGTTAGCTTTTTAGCTACCGGTACATTTTTTCGGTCCTCATGCAAGCATACGGTATCGGTACTGTCAAGACGGCACTTTTGTCATGCTTCAAAACCTTCAAAAGAAGAAACACCAAGCTCCTAATCAGGCTTGAAAACTCGAGATTCAACCTGCACCCCCCAAAATAACAACTTGATGCTGACATTCCTCATCCCATCAATCATCAACCTGTAACAAACCGTCCCCCAGAAAGAACTCCAGCTCTTTCCCCAGCCCTAATAATACTTACCCGCAATAATAATAACGGAGTCCGTAAGCAGAAAACCCGTCCTACCGACGTCCCGGGCAAAATCAGCTGATTTAGCGCAGAGGCCAGGGCGTGCCTTGCCACAAGTCGGAAATTAGAACCGAACCTTCGAATCTTCCATTTCGCGCCTGGCCTGGATCTCCTGCGGAGATTGATTGACAGATCGCGCTTCTGGCTGGCCGGATAAAGATAATAATCCAGGAAGGAAATCGCGAACGCGTCGCGCCGGTGATGATAATGTCGCGATGCACTCACTGCATGAGGAACGCGTTTTCTACCAGGTATAGGAAGGAGGACCCTTGTGCTTCGTGAGGGCGATACGCAGTCCAGGCTTTCGAGGGGAAGATGCAATGCTTACATACATGTGGGATTCGTGGGATGACAAGATAGACAGACAGGGAATTGCTGACTCAAGCAAGATCACGTATGGATAGTTGCACAGGCACAGGCACAGGCACAGGACTCCTCCCCCTCCTTACTCCATACTTACACAAGACAAACTGCCCTTCGGCTCACGACATGAAGATGTACACTGTGCATATTGATATATGTAGTAGTTGATTCAGAGTGCTGTACCTCCGTACCTCCGTACTCCGTATCGCAGACCGTATTTGTCTGTATCTATTGATTTGATCGAATTGTGTGCAAGCATCGGGTCGAGCCTCGACCATACCTAAAATGTGCCGCGCAGAACGAAGCTTCCAATCAATGGTCATACTTGACTTGAGAGCGCTCCTCAGGGGATCCGAGCTAGCTATCCGACCAGGAAGAAGGCACCGACTGCAGTGTAACCCACAAGGTGGGGACCCCATCCCTCTCACCCATTGGGTCGTATTTTGGTAGAGAAATCCTATCTGCATGTCATCAGAACAACCACGACTCCACGAGGCAGAGTTGCCGATTAATGGTTTCATGTGGTTGCAATTCTTCTGGATGCGGTAGGTGGGGATGACATGAGGGGTAGTTTCTCACGGAGGAAGAGCTTTTAAGTAGGTACTGACTACCTGCTGCTGCCCTCGGCCTTTCATGTATAGTATATCGGCGTACTGTACTGTACATGTGCTTTCCACGTTGTGGCTTCTGAGCTTTGGCTTCCTCGTGGTGAGCAGGGAATTGGAGTTCAGATTCGCGATGGCTAAATCGGTACGGATTCCTTCGCCGGCGGGATGAGGTTGTAAGCTGGCCAAGCCTGAGACGCCGCAAGGCTATGGTTTTGTATAGATGTCAGTTCGTATTGCGATTCCTTTCATGGCGGCGCGGAGGCGGATTCGAAGTGTCGAATGATATGTGTCGTTGCGCGCTAAATATCTTTTCGTTGACTTTTTGTAAGGAATGTTCAGTTCAACGTCCTTATCGACCGTTCCTAAATTACTATATTCTTTTCTCAAACCTTCTCCAGTACAATTACTTCTAAATCAACAAGGCTGTTTGGAAATATTGCCCCCGTGAACGGCAGTTGCAATGAGATTCGGTCTATAGACTGCTACACCTTCCATTTCCGAACTGAAGTTCCGAAAGATAATCGGCACAATTACAAACATGGGTGTAATGCTTCAGATACAGTTCATAGATATCTGCCGACTCCGTGCCGACTATTTCGTGGAGCAACCGAATCTACATCACAGAGCAGAGCCGGCGGTTGCAAAGCCGTATCACTCTGCGGAAGACTTCAACTCCGTGGCAACAAATTTTACTAGCAAGAGTGTACTTAACCGCAATCTATTGATAAGTCTTCATAGGAGTCTGGTTATACCATCTTCGAAACGGTACTTCGTTGACAGCAAGTTGCTCGATGCCAGCTCGATACTGGATTCTATATCCTAGTGACCTCCATGTCCCCTTTCTTTTTGATTATCTCCTGTGTCTCGGGCTCGTTCTACTTTCGATGTAAAGTTGAATTAAATGGAAGTTTCCCCACGTTACTGTCTCATCTTCGTACAATAGTTGTTAGTCTTGTATATCTACTTGTGATGTGATATGATGCCTGCAAGATACATCTCCTATCATTGTATCCCTAAAAAGCCGCCGGATAAAGTAATTCGAAGCTTTTATAGCTATTATCACGACCTTTTATAAAGAAATCTCCGGAGACATTCTATTAAACCATGTGTGGTAGTGCTTTTTAGCTTCGTTGTCTTACAACCTCAACATTCATAGTTCAGGCTATATCATATGATCCCAACCACCACGCCTATATCACTTGACCCAACAGTCATTAGACAAGTAATCTATCTCTCACAACCACCTCTTTCTTCCTTACCTACCTCTTCTATTCCATTTATTCTCAAATTTGTTTATACGTTCGAGTCATGCAAGTGCAGCTTCACGAACACTTTTACCACAAATGAGCTTCTCCAAAGAGAGAAGATCTTCAATATCTTCAGCGATAAGAAGCAGCATTTTAACTCTCTGATGCTTCACATATCTCACAAGCATTTATCTCGTCTGGTATCTATTTCTTCTTCTTCGTTTTGTATTTTGGACCTGCTCAATTCAACCTTTGGTCGTTCAGTCCACCCTCCCTACCGCTTGAAGTCTGCCGATGGTTGCAACCACATATCTCTTCTTTATAACCGGTACTCTGGCGAATACTTGTTATTACATATCACATTCTTCACTGCCGAGAATAAGGTTCTAGCATCTTCGGCCAAATATTCTTTATAGCATCCAGGAACACCTACAATTCTTCCTCACAGTGTCCAGGATCGCATCAATCAGCCTTTTCAATGTCCACTCTATGCGACACATGCTTTGGATCTGGTTATTATATACTATATGTCTCATCTGCATGTCTCAGTTCTCATCAGAAATTTGAACGACTTTAGTACTGTCTGGACTTGAAAATTGCTTGGTGCCAAGTTAGACATGGATCTATGGATAATTGCCACATCTGTCTCCTAGTATTGCGGTTCGGAAAACATACTTGAGATTGAGGAGCATGCTATGAATAATAATTTCAATTTCAACGCCTGGGAAAAAGGGCCGTTTATGTTATCACGATATGCCGAGATTCATAATGAACGATGCTCTTTTGTGCTGTCAGGCTCAAGATCTTCCCCCGGAACTTTGTCTGTAGTATCGCAACGAATGTTCCTCTGAGTTGCAAGCCTCCCGCCCCTTCAACCCTCCGGTCGAATGGGAAGAGCATTGTGATTCTGCGTACAATTTCGCCATTGGGTCTTTCGAGCACTGACAGTCTGTCTCACTTGGTAGCATCATCGAACCCCAGCATTCACGAGAGTATGAAGAGAGCATTTTTTGCTTGATAGTAAATATTGACAAATGTGAATAATCCTAGCCACATCCTCGGGCAGCGAAGCCAACCATACCTTATCACAGTGGATATTTCGACAGACAAAATACGCCATTCTTGCGATGTAGTGCCATGCTGGGATTATAGTCTGTCTCGAATGTCCGGTTTGAGACATGATTTCTATAGTAGGCTTGTGGGATACTTTCATTGGTAGGAGATAGATTTTTCAGACACGAGCAGAATTTCTTTGATGGAAGAAAGGTGTGTCGTGAGTCTCTTCTGTTTTTTGTTCCGGAATATGAGTTTGACGAACACTGTGGGTTATGGGAGGTTTGGTGTAGGAAGAAGCCGCGTTACTATCATGATTGGAATCGGAGGATGTGGTGGGAATTGTGGTGAGAAGTAGGGTGGGGGATCATCGTAGGAAAAGGGATTGTGTGAAATCATGGTGACAAAATTATCAGCGTTATATCTGAATTGTTTATTAGAAGGCTGGTATCAATTCGAAAACGCTGAAATGATTTGTATATTTGTTTGATGGGGGTGATGTAAAAAATAATTCTCGTCTAACCCCACACTTCACTCGTTTATTTTTTGAAGCAATTCCCACTAACAAGAAACCTCACAAATAAAAAAATAAAAAGTCCAATGATAGACATTCACGCGACAGCCATTTCTGTCTCTTAAATAGTACCGTATACTATGATTTAAATCCAGAGTACCTTATTATCAACAGCAACAGCTCATTCTCGCCTGCCCCCACTATTCCCCCGAACCCTCTTTCCCAAGTGAGTCACCCCACCACTACCTATTATATAGCGAAATAACACGTTTCTGGCACTAAAACACTGCAACTTGGTTTTATGGTCTAGTGGTATGATTCTCGCTTAGGGTCTACTCTGAGTATTACTTGCGAGAGGTCCCGGATTCGAATTCCGGTAAAACCCGTTTGGTGAAAAGATTTTTTGTCTTGACTTTTGAATCTTTTTTTTTGTCTTTTGAGAGGGTTTTTTTTACCCCCGGGCAACCCCCCAAAAGAGGGTGCAATTATTCCCTCTTTTTTAAACAGGGACTAGTGAAAGGCCTCGGGTTGATGTATAATTTTTTTGGCAATTATTTTGGGACTCTGGGGGGAGGGAGGAGAAGGGGAGGGAAACCGAGGAGAAGTTGTTTGACGGTGTGGTGGTTCTATATACTCTTTTTGAGACGGAGGGATTTCTCTTTTGCTGGCATAGACGGGTCTCACGATTCATGTGTTCTACAGCGGCCATGCTTTTTTGACATACCGAATGCCGAAACCCTTGAATTGAAGTTGACCCGCGAGCAGTCTGGAAGGGGTGTGAGTATGGGTTATTTGGATTCGATTGTGGCGAGACGCTGTCAAATGCTCTTACCACCCATATATCTAATCTGAAGAGTTTGCAGAGTGTCTCGAAACGTACACAGATGTTCTGACGAAGCAGACTAGTTTCGTCACATTGCAGAGGAGAATACCGCAAACAAAGTCAAGCATGACTGTCCGGAAGAGGAAATTTGAATTTTAGTATACAACCAACTTGTAAAGTAGATAAAAGTATATCGAATCGTGAGGATTTGGCACGAGGATAACATGCCGGAAAGCCAACAAGCAGGCAATCATCACAGATCAGCTGGTGCAATGGCTTCATCTCGCTCTTTGGGTTGTATAGAAAACGGGAAGATACTATATGTATCTGTGATAATAACTGGCAATCCTACCACCATCGTATGAGACCACTCACAAATCAAAGAAACAGTTCCAACAAGGTGGCATCTCATGCGAAGCGAAAATAAACATGGTAATCACTTTTGCACGGTCAGAGGCAATCAGAAGCAGTCGTTTGTTTAACTTGTTGTCTTTTCAAGAATATAAGGTACAAAATCATCACTTCCTCAATCTTTATTGAAAAGCTCGACCGCATTAGAGGATTGTTTCTTGCAAGAAATGAAGCGACCCCTGAGGTGAGGTTGGAGTTGCCTTTCTAAAAGGGAATAGCGCCAAATCAAGCGAAACCGCCGCCGATTACTTTTCTACTCCAACGCGGGGACTTTTGCACCAAAGCTCATGAACGCGCCTCATACATTGGGTGCCGCATCTTTGAAGACTCCCCAGATGCTACATGACTTGCCCGCCGGTCATCGTTGAATCTTGGGGACGTCAGTCTTTCCAGTAACTAAAAGAAGGCAGATTGTGATTTGAGCTTCTACAGTAGAGCTCGCTTTTATTCACTGCCCGTCAAACATGGCGCCCACCACCAGCAATGCTGCAAAGGCGCTCCAGCAGAACCGTCAAAGGCCTGCTGCTGGGCCAAGGCAGATCATACCGGCTATTCCACTGTCCTTCGTACAAAAGCGCCAAAAATCTCAATCTGCAAAGCCGAAGGAGGAAATCACTGTCTCGTCGCCGCCACCGCCTGTGGTTGACGAGCCTTCACCGTCTCCCACAATTCAGCCTGAGATGGCTGTCGTAAACGGATCGACAAGAGATCAATCGGAAAGTTTGGACGAAGGTACAAACGAGTCCGCTTCAATGTCAGCACTGGAAACGCCTGCGACAGAGGAAGGAGCTACAGAGAGTACTGTTGCGTCAGTCCATGAGTCCCTAGGTAAGTGAATAGCTCTTTTTGCTTATACATCCCACAAAACCTTAATAACTCTTTGGTAGACGAACCGCAGGAAGCATCGAGATCTTCCGACACGACGTCTTCGGGGGTGAGGTCCCCCTACCACATGCCTGCGCCATTTGTCCCTGCGAATTCAGACCTCGTTCCTGCGATAAGCTCCGATACAGTACAGTTCCCACCCCAAGCCAACTTAAACGGCCAGTCTCCTATGCATCACGCCCACCCCAACGCCGGGAGTGTTATGTTTGGCGGCTACCCAGACTCGAACACATCGTCTCCCGCACCTCAATCAGCTGGCAATGCTCCTCCCTATCCATATCCGAATCAACAACAGCCCATGGTTGTAGGACGTCATGGCGCACATCAGTCGAATGGAGGCCATTCTCACCACTTATCCAACGGTTTTACTCCCATGGCCCCGCCTCCAGGATACTACGCGCACCCAGACGGGAACATGAATCCAGCTGCAGATAGTTATGCCCGTCGGCAGATGGTCTCATTCGCGCCTCCTGACGGATATTCCCCATCCAGCACGCCTCTAGGTATGGAGGGACAACGACCTAACGGTCACGACTTTCCTCCAACACCCCACAGTTTCCATGGCTCGCAATCTTCGGCTCCCAGTGAACAAGATAACGGTCCGGCTTTCTATGGTCAATACCCAACTGCTGTCATCTCAAACGGCAGCAATGGCCACATTGACGATGTTCGTCTCTACCAGTCGTCACGGTCAAAACGCCAGAGTTCCCATCAGAGCAACCAAAACAACTTTGCGCCGCAACTACCTGCTCCACCACCAATGGCGATTGATAACCTCGACGGGCTGGTCAACTATATACAAAGCCAATTCACCATCTCTGAGTTCGCCGACTATACATTGGAGTTGCGCTACGCGGATGACCGAGTCCGTCCTGATTATATTCCTGGCCACGGTCTCATGTTTGCGCGGAGCCCAACCCTCAAGACTCTCATGACAGCTCTAGCTAGGGATAACCACGGCGGCCGCACGCTCCTTCTCGAGTCGGACGACCGTTTTGTGCGGTCTGACGCGTTCTGGATGGCTTTGCATCGTTTGTATGGCGGTCCGCTTCTGGACTTCGACACCCTTGGTCCTATAAATGCAAACACCCAACTGCCCATTCCAATGCCAGGCACGCCTGTTGATCGTTTCGATGTCGCTCTCGGGTACGCCGCCGCAGGAAATATCCTTCAGATCCCACCGGTTATTACTCGCGGAGTCGAGATTGCATGCACTTTTGTTCAGTGGATCACAATGGAGAAGGCTCTTGATTTTGCTCTTGATGGTGGCCTCGATGCTCAATGGATTTTAGAGAGTACTTATCAGCAACCCGAGACTCCAAGTACTTATGGCCCAGCAGTCAACATGCTCATTCGATATGTACTGGAGTTTATCGTCACAAACTTCCCTCCCAACTTCGAACTCAATAACACTGTCGATGAATATAGTCGCAATCAGCGACTTCCCGCTATCCCAGAGGAGCGTCCTAACGCACAAAACCCTCGTCTCAGCCGTATCAAATTTGGCGACCACCCGACTCAAGAGAGCACCAGCCATTCGAACGCCAACCCCGTGATAACCACCCTGTCCAAAGTCTTGCTCAACCTACCATTCCATTTACTGAAATACGTTCTGGAGTCACCACGATTTGGCAACGTTGACCAGTGGGCCACTGCCAACCTCAGGCAAAAGGTTATGGATAGCGTCGTCCAGGAGAGGGAGAATCGTCGAGTCAAGGTCTACAACAACTCAAATGTATCCAATGCAGACCGGCAGAAGGATTATGCTGCATGGCAGGCGGTTGGCTGGCAAGAATATGTCGAAATACAGGGTGGAAAGGATGGAACTCCTATTCTTGCTCGCAAGTGGGTTGATTACGTGCTCCCTGCCAACCAAGATTGAAATCCTTCCAAGCATATATACTCTGGAGTGACATGGTCTGAGATCCTGTGGTTATGTTTTGGATGGAAGAAGGGATGGCCGGAGGAAGAGTGCAGGATTTGGGAAGCTTCCTCATTTGTGTTTGATTACTAGTGCGTTCGGCGTTGCATAACGGTCTTCCAAACATCCTTGCATGCTCTTTGCATACTGCGACAAAAAGATGAGACGTTTTTCTCATCGGGAAAATCTTTCTGGGCGGGAAAGGTTTATCGTTTTTCCCCCGCAGGCTTTACATATATGTTTTGAAAGCGGGCATACGTACTCAGCATGCGACCCTCTCGAATTTACACTCTGGGATTTGAGCTGGATTGAAAGGAAGCGAAAAAGCAACGCTTCACATAGAAAAGTTTGTTGAATTATCAACATTGTAATGACGCAGGAGCACAAAACTTCCACCTAGGTAGATAGCTGTGGAATCCTATCTGAGATTCTAATACATGTGTTCTAGATGCAAGTCCTCTTAGTGATTCTCCCGTCCTTCAATGGCCACAATGACAATACGAACCTATTTTTATAAGGGTGGGAATAATTATCTACTTACCTGACTATACATTGTTGTAGATATTTGTGTTTGAACTTTGACGTACCGGCGACTTAAACATAAGAAGACGCCATTCCCATTGTCAATGCCTCCATCTACTTCTAGTCAAGTCAAACAGTTCCCCAACTCACGATAGACACACTATTTATTTAACGACGGTATTCCTTTCCCCTTTCCACTCTCCCAACATTTCACCTTCCCAATATTTTACCAAAAACCCCAAGTCCGTTGGATGCCTACATACGGTATCTGTATACTTATTCACCTCCTCAAATACCGCAGAAAGGATACGGAACACCGCTGATTGCTCCCTTCTTATTTGGCGTGGTGTAAGTAAGGCGAGTGGGTAAGTGGGTAAGTGGGTGAGTAATTGAGTGTTGGAGATGGGTAGAGTACGCGTGCTGCTGTGCACCACCCTTGTACAGTACTCGAGTCTTTAAACAAAAGGAGAATCCATCAAAGCTACCTCCATCCCCCCCTACCTGCCTATCTATCTACCTACCGAGCGGACCAAGTCTGCGGATCGTATCGTACCTACAACCGTGGAAAGGAAGGAAGGAAGGACGCCACTATCCTCTCCATAGCAGCGCACGAAGCGCCAACCACAGTGAGAAAGAAGACGCTGCGGTTACCGGTACAGGACGTAAAGCCCAGATACCAGGCCGCAGCGCCCGTGACGGGTTTACCTTGGGAGCGCGAATGTCTAGAAGACAGAGTTTGGCCCAATGAAACGGGGTCCTAAAGTAGAAAGAGCAATGTGTCAGTAGTTGCCATTTGGAAAGTATGCTTCATTGTGGTCTCCCAAAGGAGGAAAGAGCGATTCGCGCAGAAGCAAACGTCCATGAAAAATGTTCGATAAATCGTGATTGTATTTTGCAGAGGATAAGTAGTGATCGATGGCGAGAATTCGATTTTCGATCACTGCAGCCTTTGTCAGTTATAGTATCTCTGTTCTTTTAGAAAGAAATAGAAAAAGCGTGAGCACGTGTCTGTAGCTACTTTACAAGGTGTCATGACCACAAACGCCACGGGGTATCATTCCATCTTGTCCGTCATACGCCATACCGTTCCGTCATTATGAACAATCTAGCAAAGTTAAAAAGAAAAGACCGAAAGCACTAATGCCGAGCAAAAAAGGAACGCGATAAAGGCGCAGCTTATGCAAATTCCTCCTGGATGGGACCAAAGAGCTTTTCATGGACATGGGCAAGGTGATTGCGTTGAAGGTCGAAGGATCTGTAGTTGCCGCCCAAGATGCAGCCCAGAATGCTCTCCTTGACACGGTTCGGAGAGACCTGCAAATCGCCCATGCGCTTCTGTAAGTCTCTATACGCATTCGAGAAGCATTCTAGGATTCTAGATGTGTTACTAGAACCGCCGGAGATGTCATTTGAAGGAGTGTTGGGATCGATTATGGAGATCTTGTCTGTGTTGCCCTTGTAGGTCATCTTCTTGACTTGATTCTGTACATAATTAGAGAATGAACACCGGCAGCAACGAACTCGGAACTTACCTTTGGAACATAGCCGGGTGGTTTCATAGAGATAGCGGTCGTGGCAGTGTTGAATTGATTTCCATACAAGTCAAGAAACTCCATCAGAATCTCGCCAAGATGTTCTTCGGGTATCATGTTTCTGCTTTGAACCTGAGGCATATGTTGGAGAAGACTTACAACAAGACAGATAGTAGAGAATCCGCCGATGCCCCCACTGTGGGGTTCATTTAATCCTCTCATGGCCAAGAGATGCTTGATCAATGTGACCAATATAGGCATGGCAGGGAATTCAGTCTTCCATTGTTGAAAGGTTTTGTTGGCGACCAAGCCAGTGTCATTTTCAAAAGAAATGTCAACCTTCAGACCAGTAAGTCTATCGACATATTTGATGATTGGTACCTTAGCCCTTGTGATGACCTCGACTGATCCTGGAAGAGGGATTTGTTCCTGTTGCAAAAAGCGGGCAAAGTGGTGGTACTGGTTGTTGCTTTTGCACAAAGTCTTGGTGCCATTTGTCATGAACTGATCTGAGACGCAGACAATATCCATATCAGAAGTTGGCAAATACAAACCAGCTGGAAAAGACCCAAATGATAGGATGTCAGATCTTCTGAAATGCTTCTTAACTGAAATGCGGAGTTCGTCAACTAGATTTTCACGGATACGCTGCTCGAAATGGCGGGGCTTGACGTGATAATAGAAATCTACAATCTCTTTGTGCAACCTACACGAAAGTTAGCTCGACATAAATAGAATTGTGTATTCCTACTTACCAGAGGCCCATATTTGCTGTTTTAGAGTGGTCCATTTCGATCCAAGGCGTTGCTTGAGAACCAGGGCGGGCTTTCCAAGAGGATAATATGTCGCCCTTTGGCGGACCACCTTTAGCGCTTGGGGCATGGATTATTGGGGGACCCTTAATCTCATCTCTGATATTTCGCTTACGGTTACCCAAAGAAGGATCCGAAGTGAGGTCAACAAATGCCGCAGGCCTCTTGGGAGCATTTGCGGGAGGGGGGCGGCTGGGAATCTGGATTTGAAATCGACTAGATTCAGGTTGAGATGTGGCTGGTTCATGAAGACCAGTTCTTGAGATTTCCTCGGACTTATTTTGAGTGAATCCATAGTCACGAAGCTGTGTGTTCTTGGGAGCTTGATGCTGTTGAGTGCGTGGTCCAGTTGGGGCGCCCAGGGGTCCATTTACTGCGTCGTTAGTTGCGTCTTCCGTCTCCTCTGCATCACCGAAATCAAAGGAGATGAAATCGTCAGTAGCAGCAGCTTTAGTGGTGTTCTCAGAACTGCTTGTGACACGCGCCTTCCGGATCAACTTGACAACATCTTTCTTTTTTCGCTGGGACTCATCTGGAGGCGGTAATGCAGTGTAAGGATCAGGGTTGGACCACTTAGGAACACTATCACCATCTGCAGCCTTGTTCTCGGTGCGCGCAAGCTTCTTTGTTGGTTGTTGAGCCTCATCGTCATTCTCGGAATCAGAAAGATCCATCTCAGCTTCTTCACTATCTGACATCTCATCGGCGGCCTTGTATCTAATGTTTCCTGCGTGTTCATCCATGCCCGGCATAAGTTCTGGGGTAGGAGCACGATTTGTCTTGAGAAAGGCGCGATCAGCTGCCAATCTCGAACCACCACGACCACGACCACGCGCACCACCACGCTGGCTGTTGTATTGGGAGCGCAATGGCGGGCCATGGTTTTCTCGGTCGCGCTGGTAGTCTCGATTGACAGGACCAGAATTATAGCCGTTACTCTCGCGAGAATGGTATGACTGTCGCGGTGGAGACCTAGAGTGAGATCGAGGCGAATAATTCCGACCTTGATTGAAATTCACCCCGGGTGGGGGTTCATGACGAAAGTTAAAACCTCCATCACGAGAGCCAGCTGGGCGGTACGAGTCCAAATTGCGATGGGAATCAGTACCGGGGGCGTATGAGTCAGTAGCATAAGAACTAGGATAGGCATCGTATCTGGAAGGACCTCGCTGGTCATAAGCAGGCCTAGAGTTTCGTTCGTTGCCTCCAAATTGATACATGTCTCGAGGGGGACTGTATGGAGCAGTGTTCTCATTGCGACGGTAGTTATCGCTACTTGCACGGTAGCTGTCATTGTTGGGTCGGTAGGTAGAGCCACTGGGCCTCGGAGGCAATCCGGGAGGAGGAGGTTGTCGCGACATTCTGTAGGTGTGGAGTCGCGTTGGTGATAGATGTTGAGGGGTGTCGATGTTTGTTCTCAAGGTGGAGATGGAGAAGGGAGGTACTTAAAAAATTTGAGAGGCTGCTAGCGCTTCCACTAGTGGATGGTAGTCAGGTGACGAGGCTGAAAACAGCTTTAGTCAGGTAGGTATGTTCTTGGAATCCCGATTATTATTGTGCTTTGAGGTGGGAAGCTATTTAAGAGATTAGCTGGTATCTGATTACCGTATTCTTTCTTGATGTCCCCCAAGAAAGGCTTTGTTTGCTTTACTCCGTAAGATAATGATGTTGATATTCCCCCGCATGCAAGGCTGCGTGCGATAAGACGGGACGGCATGTGATTGTGGAACGGCCGAGCGGCGCTGTCCCTTCTCCAACCTCCTGTGGGAATAACAGTAATGTATTCTCAATGCCTTTAGTTACCTATTCATATTCATATCCGTATTCATATCCGTATTCATATTTATATTTATATTCACTCCTGCTCAATTCGTTCTGTCCCTTTGCGGTGCAGAATTTGCTAAATCCAAGCCTTCACAACATACCCAGGTATCTTTTACGCGGGTTGCAAAGCTTGGTTGCCTTTGCCATGACGTTGTAAATGGCTGCGTTTGTATGTCCAGAGTGTCCAAGCTCCCCCAACACTAACCACCATGACTGATCTTGTTCGAACATAGGATACTCCGTGGATGATGTCGAGCTCTCCGTCTTCAACAAGGAGAGATGATGATGGCGCATCTCAAACCAGCCATGATCCGAATCCCCCAACAGTGGCGTCGTTTTCGCCCGTAACTCTGTCCCATACCACATCAGCCACCAAACAACGGTCCACCATTCTTGTACATCAGAAGTCACCACTGTTGATAGCTACACCGCCTCAGATCACACGAGCGTTGGCATATTCGCATCCCTTCCTTCTGCCTCTCAATAAATTTGTCGGGCTATTGACATGGACGTCCGGGGATCCTTGGGAGAGCTTCCTGCTTGTGGCAGGCTTCTGGGCCATTGTACTATACGGAGATGTGGTTATGCGTTGGGGAGGACCGATTGTGGTTGTCATGGGCTTAATCTTGGGGATGTATTCTAGAAGATACTCCCCCTTATCCTCTACTGGCTGGACGGGAGAGAAGCAGAAGAAAGGGCACAAGAAGGAAAACTCGGAAGCCACGAATACCAAACACCAGAAGACCCTGGACGAAATTGTTGAGACGCTGAAGATATTTACGTCAAGATGCAATGTGCTCTTAGATCCTCTCCTAGAGCTCACGGATTTCCTCTCAACTCAAAGGACTGCAACATCCGCGACTACGAGGCCAGCTCTCACTACGCTTCTAATACGAATACTGCTTGTTACTCCACTGTGGATTGTCCTCACGCTCCGCCCAATACAGATCATCACAACTAAGAGAATTATTCTAGTCTCAGGAACTTTATTCTTGACGTGGCACTCGCGGCCAACCAGAGTATCAAGGACAATACTATGGAGATCAGCAGTCGTTCGACAACTATGTGCCGCTATAACAGGTCTTCATTTCACAGATAACCTGACCCCTGCCACCGCAGATGAAGAGAGGCCTGCCCTACCTCCTCGAAATCCATCAGCACTCGCAGCAACAGCTACACTAGCAGCAAAACGCAGACCCGATGCTCCAGGAGTGAAGTTTACCTTCATTCTGTATGAGAATCAGCGAAGATGGGTTGGACTCGGCTGGACTACTTCGTTGTTTGCATATGAGAGGGCTGCGTGGACAGATGAGCATTTGAATCCGGCACCTGTCAAGGATGAATTTGAGCTTCCTGATGTTGAGGGTGGTGCGGCTCGATGGAGATGGGTTGAGGGAAGCAAATGGCTTGTAGAGGGTGCTGGGGAGTCAGACGAGGGAGGGGCAAAGGCGAAAGAGGATGCAACTGATGGTGGACAGGGCTGGATTTACTATGACAACAAGGTACGTCTTGTGTTCTCGGTGCTTGCACGAGGCAATAATCCTGATATAACAAAGCTTTAAGACGGAATACTGACCTCTCTCCAGTGGCAAAACGGCCGCCGCGGCCAAGACGGCTGGGGACGCTACACCCGCCGTCGAAAATGGTACCGTGACGCCGAGCTCGTTGAAGTATCCGGCAGCACAGAAGTGACGCCCTCTCCCACGCCAACCCGCAACAACAGTCCCGTCGCAACACGCAACCCCGTCTCATCAGCCCCATCATCAATATTACCACCCCAATATGAGCTCGCCGAGAAAGAACAAGAAAAAGAGAAAGCGAATAGTATCAAGAGCGATGACGCTAGTACGAAAAGCTCGGGGTTTAGGCAGGGTGGTGGTGCTAGGAAGAGACATACACGGACGCCGAGTCGGAGGAGCAGTCTTAGTTATGTTAGCGATGATGATAAACCGAGACATAATGAGGCGGATTGGGGAATTGGTGATGATGCTAGGATGGGCCTAGAGTAATTAATGACTCTCGTTGGAAAAGGAAATTTGGTGTATTGGGTGCATGGTTTGGTGTTGGGATTTGAGCGTTAATGCATATGAATATTGATTTCTACCATATTGAAAGTCTACATCTTCTAGTAACTTTTTCGATAATTGAAAGCATCCGCGTTTTATAAATAGTTTCATTTGCATTATCTATATCATGCCACAGCACATGTCTACCCCTCCCCCTTTTTCATCCATATATCCCACCGCACAAACCCATTTTCTAATCTTACACCACCCGCTTCCAAACCCATCCTAAGGAATAGCCTTCCCCGGCAACCCCTTACTCCCCCTACTCGAAAAAATACCCATAATCCCAAAACCCACATAAAACAACGCCAACGGATACGCCACCAGCCCCCTCATGCCCCTCATCCTCCCCACCGCACAAAACATCCCACTACTACTATACGTACACCAGCTGACCGCCGCGCTCGTCAATACATACCCCAACACGCCATCCATCGGGGCCACCACGCCCACCAAGCTCGTCAGCACGAGCGGCAGTAAACAATAGCCCAGCACGGAAGCCGAGCGCGGGAACGTGAGCGTGGAGGAGAGGTGTTGTGGGGCTTGCTGCTGCGCGGATGTAGAGCTTGTTTCGAGCGGAGGGGACATGAGGGAGAGGATTAGGTGCAGCATGATGGAGCCGAGGAGCGCGAGGCCGTATATGTATCCGAAGTGGACTTTTCCTGAGAATAGGAGGAAGGTGCCGAAGAGGAGGAAGAAGAGGATTGGGCCTGCGAGGTCCGAGTCGTCCATTATGTGCTGGTCTATTCTTGCGAGGGGGTTTAGGACTGCTAATGTCTGTGTTATAGTTAGTAAGATGGCTATAGAGGGGGTGATGGGAGGATGGTGAGGGAACGTGCTTTGGATTGTATGTGTGCGAAATTCACGCCGAGTTCTTCTAGTAATGGAGGCTCGCCATCATAGCCTTCTGTCCCAAACGCAGCCAGCCATCCAGTTCTCAAACCGCCCTGCTCTCCCATGCGCCCACTGACTCCCTGGGGTGCGCCGAAGCCTGAATTGAAGCCACCTCCGCCTGGAGCACCGTATCCTGGTGATCCAGCTGGTACTCCATATCCTCCATATGCTGCTTGTGAGGGAGTGGCGTGCCCAGAGACTGGGTTAGGTGTGTATGAAGATGGGTAGAATTGGAGATTTTGCGCTGAGGATGCGCCGTATGGTGCTTGCGGTGGCGGTTGTTGGAAGAATTGCGCCATGTTGGGAGGAAATTGTAACGAGCAAGAAGGAAAGGAAAAGATGTGTCTGCTGGCAGTAAACAGGGAGAGGCCAGGTGTTGAGGTGGGTTAGGTAGACGTGACTTTTTGACTCGACGTGTTTTCTTGAGGTTGACGGTATTGAAAAGCGGCCACGCGTCTCTCTAAAAACAGCGACGGGTTTGAATAGAAGGACTATACGGAGTACAACTTTATATCAATGTTGATTTACCACTTATTCTCTCAACCTCGTGCAGCATAAGTTATAAAAGGCACCGAGATAGATTCAAGTGAGTCTATAAATTGAAGTCTGAATCTGACATGATTGTCGCCAAGTTCGGCAATTCAAGATGTACTTAGAATCTTTATAGTTCATTCAATGGCAAACTACTTAATCCAACTGCTCTTGTTGTTCAAAGACACCCGAAGTACCCCCATAGCGATTATGTTATATTGAGATATATTGTTTGGGACAAAACTTACACATCTACGAGTCTACCTCCTGAAATAAGCGACCAATCAGGGGTAGATGGATGGTATGTAAAGCAGCGATAGAGTTGAGCTAAAGCAGCTATGTCTCCGGGACGGTCGCCCCGAATTAATGAAAAAAGTTGAGGATGTCTATTTGGACTTTCCAGCCTTCAACCGTCGCCTCATTTCTAACCCATCGCCACATATATCCGAAAGGTCGCGAAGCAGTCACTCTGCCCAGGACTGACAGATACTCGTCTCATCATGGTACGCCCCAATTATTCTCCCTCCGGGCTGCTCAATCGCATCATACCAACCTACCATACTAATTAACCCTTCATCAGGCGCATATCATCCGAGCCATCGTCACCGGATCCCAGGTATTCGGACGAGCAGTCACTGCCTCACTGAAACAAGCTCAGGCAGCCTCGAAATACGCCAAAGCCCAAGCCCAAAACAACCCCAACGCTGCGAACACCTTTGCCTCGCATGGCCTGACGCTAGAAGAAGCGTGCAAGATCCTGAACGTCAAGCCGCCACAGCAGGGCAAAGCGAATATGGAGGAGGTTGCCGAGCGATTTAAGCGCTTATTCGACCAGAATGAACCGAAGAAGGGAGGAAGCTTTTATTTGCAGAGCAAGATTCTACGGGCGCGGGAGCGGATAGAGAGCGAGGTGCAGCAGGCGGAAGAGAAGGCGAGTCGGGAAGCGGAGCTGAAGGAAGGGTGGAAGCCGAAAGTGTTCAAAGACCGGTAGCACTGACGTTGTATGATGGGGTGGTAATGATGCTGGGCGAGAAGACGAGCCTGGTGGATGATTTTGGTGTTGGAAAGAAGGGGCGTCTGTACGAATCGTCCGTCTGTTGGGGCTACCTTCAACCCGAGCATGGTCTCGAACTCTTCACTCTGCATTTCGACATAGCCTGGCGTTTGGGAAATACGATGTAATATACGGTGTCTGGTCAGCGTTTGGCGATAGACCGAGATGGTCCTTAAAAGATGTACGATATAGGACATGAATGGATGAAGATCTATAATACCATGTTTGGCAGATGCTGTGAAGTATCAAGTATTGCGTACACTATGTAGGAAACCTCGTCAATCATTCAATCACAAGTAAGTCCCTGGGGTCTCTACCGAACCCTTCACTGACAAAATGTGCTGTCCTTCAGGTAGCTTGCCAATTAATGAGCCGAAAGACCTCCATCAATCGAAAGAGAAGCTCCAGTAATGAAACTAGCTTTATCACTCAAGACAAAACTAGCAAAATACGCCACCTCCTCAGATTCTCCCCACCGTCCCATCGGGACCCTCGCAAGTGCAGAATCATACTAGCAAGTGTTAGTCAGAAGATACCTCAAAAAGCACGAAAGGCATCCTACGAATTTTTCAGTCTCAGGTTTGAGATCTATGATGCCGGTCTTTATCCAACCCGGACAGAAACAATTTACCCGAATACCTTGCGAAGCATAATCCGCAGCGTCCTGCTTCGTGAGTCCAACCACGCCTACTCTCACTTAGTACCAACCTACAGAGTTCTCAGAAGAAGACTTACCATGCTTAGCTATGGTATAAGAAGACAGGCCGGGCACTATGGCCCTAAGACTAATCAACGAGCCCACATTAATAATACTCCCCCTCGTCTTAAACGGCAGTCCCGTGCTATCCCAATGTTAGCCATCCTTCCACCAGAATCAAGACATGGATATCAAAAAGAAAAAAACACACCTCAAATCCCTCATCTCCTGCTTCAAAAACTGCCTAATCTGCGCACGTTCACAAAACCAAACCCCCTTCAAATTGACCCCCAGCACCTCATCCAAATCCCCCACCTCCAGCTCCGCAACCCCAGCAGACTTACCCGCGATCCCAGCTGCGTTCAGACAAACATCGATCCTGCCGAACTTCTCCACAGTCTGCGTAACTGCTGTCTCAACTTGCTCTTCTTTGCTCACGTCGATTGCGAGCGGAAGGATCGTTACGGACGAATCGATTTCTGTGAGCGAGGTGGAGGCGGCGGTTAGGGTGTTTAGGGTGAGGTCGATGAGGGCAAGGTGCTTGATCCCGTCGGCTACTAGGCGTTTGGCGACTGCGAGGCCGATTCCTGATCCGGCTCCTATTTTTGTTTTCTTGTTAGTTGGTTGTCTAATAGAGCATTTACAGGTCGTTTGCAGAGTAGAGTAGGTCATACCAGTGATGAAGGCGACGCTATTGCGAGGTTAGTTGGTTGGGTTGGACCCCTGAATTATGAAATGCGGGTCAGTAAGTGGCTGGCTGACCTTTCTGGTGGGAAATCCGGCATTGTGTAAACGTTGATGATTTATCTCGTGAAGATATCTAGTTGGTTGGACAGACTTTGTTTATTTGATTCTTTCTTTCTTTCGCGCAAAGTCAAAACATCGTCAGTTTTGGAAAGAGCGAGTGGTCGTTGATAGTGCATCCGAGTCTCTATTTAAAGAATGGAAATAGATGGGTCCGCACAACTCATCGTTCAAATATTGATTGCCATGGATACTGCAGCTCTTACTCGTCGGACTGACTTCCTTCAGCTGCTCCTCGTTGATGTGATTGCCCCCGACCTCGGTAACATACTACCCTGGGTACCTATCCCACACCTATCAGGATCGAAAGGTGCAATATGAAGCTTGGGGCCGGTGCAAACGACGAGGCTTGTGTGTCGGACAGAAAAGGAATATTGCTAGCAGCTTGGCAGAAGTTTAAAATCCCTTTCGGATTTGTCAAGTGCGATATACAAAGTATTTTCATCATCACCGCAAGTTTGCAGAACGTCCCACTGTTTTCAATTCCCGTGGGGCGGGCTTGAACCAGGGCCAGGGTCCCCTCGTCCTTCCCCGCTATAGTATACTTCATACCTTTTTCTATGTCGTTTCTCTGGTATTGCATAGTCTGAATATTGGTGAAAGCTCTCTATTAATTTTCATGTTTGTTCGTTGACTACACTAAGAAGATTTTGTAATTCACATGTTTGGCAGATATAAAGATTTTTGCAGAAGATTTTATTAAGAGTTTATAGTAACGCTTGTAAACAAAAAGACACAAGAAAAGACACAAAAGCTTCAAGTTAGTACGTGAACCAGCACAGCACTTACCTGGTCTCGACTCGAGAAGTTCAGATCAATCAATATATCTTGGTTTATGAATACCAGATGGAACTCTTCCTTGAGTCGGCCCCTTTACTACTTCTGAGCAATTGGAAATCCAACTCGGGAAGTGTGCGTTAGCCGCTTGCCCCATCGGGTGTGTCTTGACGGGCGCCCCTAGGCTCTCAAACCCATCGCTGTCAGCCTCCATTGCTTTCAGAAACAGGTTCTTTAGTTTGATTCTGGAATCCGGGTCTAGTTTCCCACATATCGTGCTTTTTCTGTCCATCATATGGATTTGAGGTCTTGTGAACTGGACACTGGTGACATTACTCATCCTGTGCCAGGCACTAGCGCTTTCTTGGTTATAAGCAGGGTCGACTTTGCCCATAATATGCCATGTTCTGTTTCAGCCCCAGCTGCGCGGTCCTTATAGTCGAGATCGCGAATCGAGATGTACTCATTTTTGCTCCTCTTTCGAGTCAGTCCGTTTCCTTGGTGTGTGAAGATTGGCAGCGCTATGACATGGTCTGGATAGCGGCGCACGACTATGTGTTTTCTGAATTTCGAATTAACAACGCCAAGTCGGGTAAATGAAGTGTCGCCTTCGATATCTACTAGACTTTGATCGTAATGATGCTCATGGGTCGCGAAGCTGAATATTACACCAACTTCATACTCATCGTAGCCGTGAAACTCATCAGTGTCTCTTTCGCCATGTTGTATATTGCTCTTCTTGGAACGACCATAGACAGAGCTCATAGCCGCAGGTGCACGAGGAGGATTGAAAGCAGGCTCTCGAGGCCGAGATACCAAGGGCCGGACCAGTTTGTGATAGTCGGTACTTGAGGCTTGTTGTGGCGGAGGCTCTGGATGCAGCACTTGGTTGTCAATCTTGAGGGCTGCTGCGCTGGCTTCATCCTGTTTTGCCTTGGGGGTGGCTTGGCCCTGGCCATTAGTGACTAGTCTTCCACGCGTTGACTCGGGTTTTCCCGGACCAGAAGGAGACTTATCTGAGCCTTGAATGTTAGCTGTGCGCTCTAGTGTCTCCCTTCTGAGTACTTCTAGCTTTGATGCTAAACGCGATGCGAAAGCCTGTTTGTCCTGTTCTTCGGCGATAGAAGTGTTGTGCGAATGCTTCGCAATTGTTTTGGGAGTTGTTTTGCTCAAAATTGAGGAACCAACTCGGGGCCTCCTTGTTGGCCCCATATCTATGCAAATAATATGATCTCGAAATAAGCCTGAGGCCTGGGGTTTCTCCCGCTTTCTTTAGCCAATATTTGGTATGTCGGATATATTTAGACGCAAGATATCTGCTGGGCAGTGAATGATTTGGAAGTTTGCTAAATATGTCGGAAGTTATCTGTGTTAATGTCTGTTACACATTAAGCTAAGGGGGAGAAGTCTTTCAAAGAACAATGAAACCCTGGCTATAGAACAATCCATCTTTGACAGATGTTGTGGATTTGATTCTCTTACAATTTTCAAATAAAGCAGCAATGTTTCAAAGCTGAATCAAGAATCCTAAACTGGTGAAAAGTGCACCACATCTCTTTGTCAAATAAAGTCAAACAAAGTCAAACAAAGGCACTTGGGCGGAGTGAACACATCTTTTGTTTGCCCGCTGATCAGAAGAGGTGAATTACAGGCCTGACTTAATTGAACATAAAGGCGCGGAATGGCTGGTAATGCGGGGGGTAAAAAATGTATGGTCCAAGCAAAAAGTTAAGCAGCCACTCCTCCCACAGCACCACTCATTCTTCTCGGCGAGGAATAAACAAAGCCTCATCGAAGCGTCGACAGCCTACTACTGTTCGAATGAACAGCTTTTTAGACCGCGTCATAAACGGGAGGGTCTTTAAGAATGTTGTTGCCTTTGCATGCGGTGCATGGCTTCAGCCAGGAACAAAGAAACTCCAACGTCGAAACAGCCCACCGAGATTAGGTTATCACGTACAAGGCCACCCATTCTCAGAAACGCAGAAAATTACAACATCCGAGCCTTCAATTATGAACGAATCGGCGCAAAACTGTACACTTCCCCATTTAACGGAAAGCAATTTGATTCAGTCTCCAGAAAGCGTGAACATCCAAGAAACTGGCAAGGATACTGCACCTCATATTTTGAACACTGCTCTTCCTCCCGTTCATCCTCTTCCGCGAGCCCGATATCTAACCATCGTTACTCTTAGAGACAAACATGGGGAGATGGTTTCGGCAGCGACCCTGACAGAAAACGTAATCTGGCAGTGGAACAAGGTGTTCCAAGGACAAGAGAAGATCAAACGTTGCGTAGCTGAGATTCAGCAAGCCGACAGTCAACTGCAAGAGCTGGATGCCATGATTGCTCATACAGAAGAGGAGCTTCGTATTCCCAATGGAAACCATAATGGTGACCAATCTCGAATCTTACACGAACTGAATGTCGGAAGCGACTTGAGAGCGGAATGTATCCAAAAAAGGGAGAGATGGGTTGCTTTTTATGCAGAGACAGCAAAAGAACTCGATGAGCGACAAGGAGAACTTCACCAAGATTGGAAGGGGTTATTGGGTAGAAATGGTCTTCTCGAAGCCAGTCCTGAGGATTATGGCAGCGAGCAGGCTGAAACGAATATAGTTGAAGACGACCAAGAACCAGAGCTCACGAGAGAGCCTACACCGAGTGAGATTGCTCAACAGGAGGTGGAAGACGCTCGCGAACTAGCAATGAATCTTGTTAGGGAGCAGAGAATCCGATTACGAGACGCGCAGCATATGCACGACGACTTTCCTAATTTGTACGAGCACGAGCGTGCCAAACGCTTCCGAGACGGAATATGGGATATAAACGAGGTATCTCAAACTGAATTCGATCTGGTGTGTCTTGAAGAACAACGTGGTGTAACAGCCGAGTTGATAAACGCAGAGAAATGCCTTAATGCGGTAGTACATTATGCTCGGCAGCTCGGTATTTTGTTTGATGATCCAGATCAAGAATCCAACTTCCCTGACTTCACCGACGACGGTTACCGGATGTCTAGGGAGGTCGACAAGATTGAGCATGTGGATCGAAAGCGAATAGAGAATTGGCTTGCGGAAAAAGAAGATAGACCGAATCACTCCACAGATTGTGATGACTGGGATTCAAAGTCTGTTGATCTCTGCGATAGCGTTAGCGTGGTGGCAGACGGAAAGGAGAAGGCTCGGATACAGCGTTGGCAGGCGATGTGTAAGGAGCAGATGCTTAAACTTCCCAGTGTGCCGGAAGACCTCGATCATTGAATGTTCTTCAGTATGGCGAACAATTCAATGCATATATTTGTAGATAATCCATATCAGAGCCGTTAATTCCGGCCTTGTCATATACTCATATTTATGGGTGTAGGGTCACTTCATCAGTGCCGTCTTCACTTAGAGCCCACTTCCAATACCTAACTTCTAAATCACACTATTTGAAACACTGAATTCTAGACGCTCTGTTCCTTTCGAGGTCTTTTAATCGCGGCCGTTGTGAACTTTCATGCATCAACAACCAGCATATAGCAAATCGCCACAACGACACTCCATAGAGACCGTTGAGTAAAGCGAATGAAACTTTACTTTGTAAGCAAAATGATAATGCAGTGATCTTAGAAATGGTAGGCTCACCAACCTGGATTGCAAACAATAAATGATATTCGCATGAAGACCTCCCGAGGGAGTATCAATCCTTGTCTCGAAGTTTGGCAAGCGCAGCGGCAACCCCGCCGCTCAATTCATCGTCTTTCCTAGCCTGTTCTAGTCTCTTCTCTGTTTTCGAACGTGACTCTTCCTCAGCAGCAGCGACAGCCAAGGCTTCTTCGTCGTCGTCATCTGGATCCCAAATCTGAAACTGTTCTTGAACAGGCTCTGCGACTTTCTCTGGCTCTTTCGACAGCTGCTGATCGCTGACGGTACGCATCTCTCTCAGTGGAACCATACTCAGCGGAAGAGCTCGATCCAAGACTCCTTCGCCATTCTGGGTTGTCTCTTTCCGGACCAGTCCCCTCTTAGCAGCTTTCCGGGCCCTGAAGGGTTCATCAACAACGCTGCACCACCTCCTGACCTTCTTCTCACCCCATCCACCAACAACGGCAATTTCCTCTGGTCGAGCGTTGACTGCTGCCCTGACACTGCCAAATGCACTGACTAAAGACACCGCATCCGTCTTGTTGATACTTCGCGGAACAGTCATGAACTCGACCATTTTCTCGGCATAGCCTTTGCTTTCTGTGCCTTTGATCGCTCCCGCGTTTGCATGCTCGTAGCTTTTGTATAATTCCAAATACCGCGCTGCCTCTGCAGCACTCCAGCATAATATAACCGTAACGTTATTGACCAGACTCGTCTTCGATAGCTCTTTCAGACTATCTTCATGATTGCCGATATCCACCATCGTAAGCAGGACCCGCAGATTGTATTTGCCCTGTAGGTTCTTTATACGATTGTAGATATATTCGGGATGCAAACGATGGTACTTGAGGGAAAGGAAGAGCGCGCATGTTGTAGTTCCGAGGACATAGTCTGCGGGGATGTCTGAATACTCCCACGCAAACGACCGTAGATTCGTCAGGATGGGATTGCCCTTCTGACGCAGCGAAACCAGTATTGAAGAGCCCGTAGATCGTGAGGCAATAGCTTGAGGAGTTGGCTGAACGACTTTGGGGCCGCTTGACGCGTTGTTCGTTGGAGGGGCGCGGTCGAGGCGCTGAGGGGTGGGTTGTTGGATACGCTGTGGAGCGGGCTGCTGAATGCGTGGAGGAGCATCGGCTGCGGATTCAGCGAGAGCTGCTAGCAAGTCTGCATCAGCACCGTATTCGTCGTCGTCGTCCATGGTTGTAGTACGGAGAGGTGTAAGAGGGGCAGAATGGCCTGGGCCTGGCGTCAGAACCCATCAAACGCGAGATCACGGTATCTACCCGAAAAAGGCTTACATACATAACTATTTGTAGAACTAATAGACTTCGTTGCTAACATTGAAGATGATCGTCTCATGATGTTCGGAGCCTCATACAGTTGATTTATTCAAGAGAAGGATGCCTTCAGACTATTACTTCGTATACCTTCGTAGTGATGAGCCAGAGCCAGACGCTATTAGACGGGACACAACTTCGTCTTAAGTGTTTTATGTACAAACGTCAATATGTCTAGAATGATATATATCCAAGCCTGCTCATTCGAGGCGAGGCTACTTACAATTCATCATCTTCATCACATTCTCCACCATCATCCTCACAACTCTGCTCATAGGCTTCTTCTCGACTCCACCTATCAAAGAAGTACATTTCTCTTTTCCATCCCTCATAGTACACTCCCCATTCCCTTGCCCTCAGAGCTGCACCCCGAGCGGCGAGCAAAACCGATGGTACGCAAATTCCGTCATGCTCCGCTGTCTCGTTCCATCCAAAAGCCATCTCCGCGGCACGGCGTAGCAGATGCTCGTCCCAGTTGTTGTCGAGAATAACCACACTGTCTACAGATTTCTGCCACGAACCTAAATGGGCAGGTGGGGGGATGTTTTGTAAAATCCCCAGAGCGTTGGTGGGGAAGTTCTGGTAAAAAGGACTTGCCTCACTGCTGATCAAGTGTCGGTGTTCGTCAGATTCTGAGAGCAGTGTCAGCTAGGTATTCCGGGCAGCAGGCAGGACAGGCAGACCTGACAATGCGTGAACAGAATCCCAGTCAGTTTGCCCACTTTTGATCGTTTCGCTCACTTTCTTCACATAGTCCTCCTCAGCATCTAGAACATCCTGACCTGTCATATTGAGAATCCTCGAGTATCCAGTTGAGTCTGTCAAATTCACTGTAGTGGACGCATTCCTGAGTTCAACATCTTGAACCAAACCAGAGAGGTACTTGAGCCGCATTCTGGATTCTTGAACTTGCGTAATAATCTTTACTTCGCCCATATCTCCAACCCAATTCATTCCTCCCGTCTCGGCACTACAGGTATAATTTGTTGACTTCCAGGCGTTGAGAATTCGAACCGATAATGGTAGCAACATCTGAACAAGACCGTCACCCCTCTCTCCGGAAGAACTCTCATCTTGAAAAGCTCTGTTCTCCTCATTCCAGACTTGCCGAGTTATGTGAAGATGGTAGTACCCGTGGTCTATAACTAAGACTGACTTCCCTAATGTAACATCTTTGGTAGACATGTCGACCCGGCTGTGAGGTTGCTCCAAGACTTCGATATCTGCTAACAGACAGGCTTCATCAAAAAGGTCATTGACCTCGTCGGACACCCACGAAGGCCGTGATATGGTTGCTGATGTAATAGTGATATTGTGGTCTGCTACGGACACTCGTTTGAGTTCTTCGAGAAGCTCGAGCAATACCATTACAAAGTCGTCTCTGGTTAGTGCTAGGGGTTTCTCAGATTGTCGAGGCGCTTGAAACCGCTTCGGAATTCTTGCTTGAAGACGCTCATTCCGTAGTTTTGCCAGCAAATTTCGATACTTTGACTGAGGTTTCCGAGGGACATCGGACTCTTCTGGAAAGCAGATGTTATCATGAATCATTCGGAGAATAGGCGGCATATTGTTGCAGGCGCTTTCGCCAATATCGTTCATCCAGGACATGCCTTTCGAAAGAACTCCCCAGTACCAGGGTTCAGGCATCGGTTCATGTGCCACAAAGGGAAATTCATTACCCCCATTAAGCCTTCTATAGTAAAACGCGTAAATATATGATGCATAATCATAACGCTTTTGACTGTTGGAGACGCTAGTCACGCTACCGAGAGTCGTGAAGTTATCTGGGCCATCAGCATACACTCCAATCCTATAAAAGGCATCAGTGTTAGCGTTATAAGTAGGGCCTCAATTCAAAGAAGAACATACACGCGGGAGTGAGAGAAGTCGATGCCAATTGGCTGAGGGCGTCCAGACCAATACCTTTCTCCACGGTCGAAACGGCATGACCCGAAGCCGATCAGCAGGATCAAAGTAGACACAAGTTTCCATGGCGGAATCCACGGAGACTTCGAAACAAAAAGGCGGCTCATGCTAGAGTCACAATGGGGAACTTCATGCTCGACTATTTGACAGTCATGGTTGTGCAGCCGTGAGTGAGAAGAAATATTGAGATCAAATCGACTCAGTCACGTGAAGAAAACAGTACTTGCAGTTTTATCCTCTCTTCAGTTGGCCATAATTTTACCAGCAGATTGTTGGCAGCAATGCAGCCCCATATTGAGATTTTTACCTTTTTATTAGGAGTATAAGTATGAATATATCTCCCCACCTACGCTGTCTGTATATTGTCGGTCTGAGACCTCACCGAGGCTATGGCCTAATTGAACCTAGCTCAGATCTCGACGCTAGATCTTCCTGATTCTGAGACGCGACGCTTCCATATAAAAGCTTGAACGTGCAGTTTGTATATTACTTAAGAGCCAATGAATACCTGTACTGACTGGATTCAACACCAATGGAAATGTATCCAAGTTCCAGTTCCCAGACCCTCGGGTGGTACAGCTGAACCGCCTGGCCCCAGTGGCCTGCATATTATGCATGGAACTATCACGAGTTTGGCAACATCGCCATCAGTCCGCATAAAGGCGACATTATCCCAACGAAGTGGATCTATATTCTTTCTTGCTTTGCTGAAGAATTGCTGCCATCTAGCAGAGATGCTGTGGCAGTCACTAATCGTCCACTTATTGTAATCACGTGGTAGATGTCGTCGCATTCGCTCTTTTTCTTTCTTTTTCTTGTGGTTTTCCTCTCAAATCTTCTGTCTATTTTCGTTCGTAAGTGGCATAAAGAGTCTGTTCTATTCTGCTTCTGCGGTTCGGTCCTCTAGAATTCTCTAGCAATGGTCTCTACTAGTGACGAGACAACGCCTTTGATCCCTGAAGCAGGCATCGACTCACAAATATCTCAGGTACGTTTTAATATCAAAACCATGGCAGTGCAAAATTCTTGACGCGATGATTTTAGGCAGAACAGAATACCGATATAGAAGATGGCTCTATCAGTGAGGGACAAGGTCCGAAAGAGGATCTGCCAAAGAGCAAAATTGGAATTATAGCAGTCCTGCTCGTCGGTATTTAAACTCAAATTCTGCTACTAGTCAAACACTTGTGGATGCTCACATTTGTCCTCAGGTGTTTTTGTTGCCAATTCCGATACTTCGCTTGTTCTAGCAACCTATGGAAAGATTTCTTCCGATTTCAATGATCTTGAGAGCGGTCGTTGGCTACTCACTGCTTCATTACTAGCCTCGTGTGCAGCGCAGCCTCTTGTAGGTAGTCCAGCATCTTCACCATACCCATACACTAACAGGTTATTGAAGTATGGGAAAATAAGCAACATTTTTGGCCGCAAACATGTCTTGTTGACAGCATATTCTATTTTCGGACTTGGGTGCATCATTTCGTTAGTCAAACATCATCCATAACTCCAAATCAAGAGTTTACAGGTATTGCAGTGGCTTAGGGCATTCTATGACCCAGATTATCATTGGTCGGGTTGTAGGAGGGGCAGGTGGTGCTGGAATGGTATCTCTTGTCTCCATTCTGATTTCCGGTATGTCTGCACTTTGGATTGCTGGATGTTCAACAAGACGTGGGAAATTGCTGATTAACGATTACAAGATCTTGTTTCCTTGAAAGATGTCGCCTCCTATCGAAGCTACGTCAACGTGATTCAGACAACTGGGAGAAGTATTGGAGGTCCTTTGGGTGGTTATATTGCCCAGACGCTGGGTTGGAGATGGTATTTTCATGTTTGCCACGATCCAAGCACTTGCTAAATAAGTCAATCAGGTCCTTCTACTCCGAGTTCCCCGTGGTCCTACTCGCCATAATCCTAGTGGCGTGGAAATTGGAAGTCCCGAAACGGGAAGGGCACATTAAAGAATCCTCGTGGACAAAGTTGAAACGAGTCGATTTCGTCGGTTCAGCGTTCTTGTCGGCCTCGATAATTGCATTCCTCTTAGCTCTGAATTTCCTCAGCAATGCCGAGTCCTGGTCCAATCTTGTGCCGATTATCTTAGCTATAGTGGCTATTCTCTTGATGATTGTCTTCTACCTGGTTGAGAAATTTTGGGCGAAGGAGCCTATCTTTCCCTTGGAGCTGCTGAAGAAGTTGGATACGTGTACCTCATATGTTATTCTGGCTTGTCAAATGGCCGCACAGCTAGGGGTACGTCTGACAAGATATGTGATTCCGATACAAGGGCTAAAATCTCAGTAGATGATGTCAAGCGTACCTCTTTACTTTCAGGTTACTAAGAGAGCCAAATCCGGCGAAGCAGGTGCCTACCTAGTGCCCGCTGTGGTTGGCAACACTGTTGGTGGACTGATCACCGGTGCATATATCAATAGGTGAGAAGGCCGAGGCAACGCAACGAATCAAGTGCTAAACATTCTATAGGAGCGGAAGATACAAGCTGCCCATCGTGCTTTCCGGAGGCCTCTCAGCTATCGCATATACACTCCTTATCGTTCGCTGGAGAGGCCATACGAAGATTTGGGAGTCACTATACGTCTTTCCCGGTGGTCTTGGTACGGGAATTGCCTATTCTGCAGTTTTCATTGCTTTGGCAGCGTCGGTAACAGAGGACGAGATGGCCATTGCTGGTACCGGGCTTTACACGTCTGGCGGCATTGGTAGTGTGATCGGTATAAGCCTTTCTGGTGCCGTCTTCCAATGGTGGACGAAAAAGGGGCTTGAAAATGCCTTGAATGGGGTCGAAAATGGACTTGAGGTGAGTGCATCTAAGAATTGCAGGGTGAGGCGCAAACTAATATTCTAGATCGCACACCGAGCTTTGTCAGATGTGGGCTATGTTAATAATCTTGATGGATACATTCATGGTCTTGTTGTTGATGGATATCTCACTGGTTTCCGGGCAGCATTTTGTAAGTCTTTCATTTTGCTAACTTCAAATTATGAGAACTAATTCTGTTCTCACTTGCAGTGGTTTCACTCATATTTTCAGCTTCCTCTTTCACCGTATCTTTGTTAGTAAAAGAGCATAGACTCCGATCCTAAAAAGGAGGTAAGATAAAACTTGATCACCCAAATCAATCATGAAAACATAGATGGCGAGTATCTTAAGGCTAGCAAGAATAAACTGGAAAAGAAAATCTTTCAAAATGCCAAGCGACAATTCATACCTCTAAATCCGCCATGTACTGTATCAATGAAGTCAGATCATTGCGTGCTTTGCGGCGTCACTGTCGTAATTTAGAGCAAAGTGGGGTATTTCGAACGTCTATTTTTGCCTGCAATCTTGCCGGGCAGTGGCAATGTGGTCCATACCTGCCGCCGATGTTATCCCTGACTAGTGCAGATATGGAGGGATAGATTTATATATATATAAGTCGTGCAGAACCCTTGTCCTAGCGAGGCCGTGACCAGAAGTCTGGTCTTTTTCAACCGTATCAATTTCAATTGACCAAGATGCTTTTTGCTGTATTTCAACTGCCATGTTTGCTGATTGGTCTCAACGTGGTGCTGGGAACACAATTGGCGTCAGCGAAAATACCTAATATTGTGTTCATCATTACGGATGATCAGGATTTGCATCTAGATTCTCTTGAATATATGCCTCGTGTGCAGAAATACCTCACAAATGAGGGCACCTTTTACAAAAGACATTACTGCACTGTTGCATTATGCTGTCCATCAAGAGTCAACCTATGGACTGGGAAAGCAGCCCACAACACAAATGTCACAGACGTCTTGCCTCCCTATGGTTAGTGACCTGCAACGAAAGCATTTTACGCACCAGCTCACAGCCCAGGTGGATATCCCAAGTTTGTGAATCGAGGTTACAATACCGATTACCTTCCTGTATGGCTGCAGAAAGCTGGATACAATACCTACTATACGGGCAAGTTGTTCAATTCGCACACCATCGAGAACTACAACAACCCGGTTGCAGGAGGGTTCACGGGGTCGGACTTCCTGCTCGACCCATACACTTATTCATATTACAATGCATCATTGTCACGAAATGGAGAGAAACCTATCAGCTATCCTGGACAGTATTCGCCAGATGTCGTTGCGGAGAAAGCGTTTGGGTTCCTGGAAGAAGCCATCTCGGACGAGAAACCTTTTTTCCTAGCAATTGCTCCAATTGCTCCCCATAGTGATGTTCAAATGGGTAAACACCAATTCAGTGAACCTAAATATGCTCCAAGACACGCCCATCTATTCAAAGATTACAAGATTCCCAGAACGAAGAACTTTAACCCCGACATGGTATTTTTGTCCCCCATCCATTTCGTTCAGAGCTGATATGTCTCAAAGCCAAGTGGGGCAAATTGGATCGCAAAACTTCCACAGCTCAACGATACAGTGATCGAATACAATGATGAATTCGGACGTGCCCGCCTACGCGCCCTCCAATCAGTTGACGAGATGGTAGAAGGAGTCGTCCAAAGACTAACCGACAACGGCATTCTCGACTACACGTATATTTTCTACACCAGTGATAACGGCTTCCACATCAGCCAGCACCGTATGCATCCTGGCAAGACGTGCGGCTATGAAACTGATATCAACATTCCCCTAATCGTCCGGGGTCCGGGAGTTGGAGTTGGAAAAGTGCTTGACGCTGTGACTTCACACACCGATCTCGCGCCCACACTCTTGAAGATCGCGGGAGCAGAACTGCGAGATGATTTTGATGGTTTGCCTATACCGTTTACTGAAGAGGAGAAAAGCAAGACTGAGCACGTGAATGTGGAGTATTGGGGAAGGGGCATCCCCGAGGGCAAATACGGGTCTGAAGGTGGTGGGGGGTTTACTATCTACGCCAACAACACGTACAAGGCACTTCGTCTAATTGGCGATACCTATAACCTCTATTACTCCGTATGGTGTACTAATGAAACCGAGCTGTATGATATGACGGTACATACGCCCATATTTCCTCTCCAAGATTTCGCTAATAGTACCGCAGCGCGATCCCGACCAAATGCACAATCTCGCAGTCCCAGAACAACTTTCCTCAGAGTACAAAATCTCGGGGCGGAACATCAGAGACGTGGTAGCTCGCCTTGATGCTCTGATGATGGTTCTCAAGTCCTGCAAGGCATCTTCTTGCACCGATCCTTGGAAAGTGCTGCATCCTCAAGGCGACGTATCGGATCTCCCAAGCGCGTTGAGCTCACGCTTAGATAATTTCTATGAACAGCAGCCGAAAGTTTCTTTCAGCAAATGTGAGCTCGGGTTCATTGTCGAGAGCGAGGGACCTCAGATTCCTTTTGTTTTTGGGCAAGGTGCAAATCATGGTGGATTTCCTTGGCAGGAGAGCAGCGAAAACCAGAATCCCTTGGGGTACAGGCAGGATTGGAGCATTTGGACATAAAAAGGTAAATAAATAACTAGCGGAAGTGAATAGTTCCTCCCTCGTGCATCTTCCCATTTGAAAATTTATATCTACCTCAACCCGCATCGGCTTCTTTCATAGCACCAGTTTGCTTGCCTTGCCTCGTCGTCCCGCAATAACCCTGTCTGTTGAGAGAGCCTCAGGAGTAGCCCTACCCTCCGTCTTGCTAAGCCACCATCTGTGTACCATCAGAGGTCACACAACACAGCAGTCCAGTGGCCTGGTCGAAGTTTCCGCACACCGAAAGCATTCACCGGCAGCAGACATAGCCCACGCCAAATGTCAGGCCGACTACAGGACTCTTCCTCCTTGCGTCAAAGAAGCCTGAAGCCCTCTCCTATTCTTTCACTGCGACGGTGTATTCGTTGGCGCACTAGCCACAAAAACCACAAGCACCGCCGCATACGCAGCCACGGCCATAACTGTCTCCTGATTCGAAGCTTGCGATACAAGCGAGAGCACAAATGAAAACATTAGAATACAGATCGATACTGTCGCTAAGTGGCTTTGCAGACTCATTTGGTAGGAAAGCACGACCAAGGGGCCGATCATGAATGCTCCAGCTGAGAGAGCGAAAACCAAGCGCGCTAGAATATCTGCGATGCGGATGCTGTTTCGATATCTTTGGAAGTTCGGCGTCGTTGCCTCGGGATTGGGAGTCTTGACCTGGCGTTCAAACCATAGTTTGCGCAACCAGCGATGCAGGAGATGGCGGATCGGGTCGCGTTGAGTTGATGGGGGGAGATCGAGGCGGAGGAGACGCGTTTTGAAAGTTTCTTTCTGGTTTATGTCGGTTCGCAAGGAGGAGAGCCAGTTGCTGTCTGAGAGGGCGATTGTTTGCAGGTTCATGACTTTGTTGAAGGATATGATGGTATCATCTGTGGGGATTAGCCAAAGCCTTTACACTGTTTTCTATGTGGATGATAGGCTTCTTACCATATTCTTTCAGCAAAGCTCGCAGTTCCTGAAGTCTGGTTCGTGTGATAATGTCCTCGATGGGTAGCACATTCGCATCCTTAGTTGCGTTCCGCAGCCAAAGTTTATCTTCGCTCTCTGGGTCAATTTCTACCTGCAGGCCCGCTTGGTATATTTCGTGGTCAACTCTGGTTATCTCGTTCTCCAAGAACCGCAAATTAAGTAGATGTGCTGTCCTGAACCGCCTGAAGCAAAAAAGGCTCAGTTCACTGTCGTTAGTTGCAGTTCGCCAGTGGCTGCGAAACTCCCTGCCCAGAAGTCTGTTTTCATTGTCTTGAAGTCCTTGCTGGCACAAACCAGGTGAAGATTGAGCGGATTCATTGAGAATTGAAGCATTTGTTTTGGTATTCATATTATGGCCAACCTTTAGGCTCGAACTTTGCGAGCGTTTCAGTACATATTCCTATCACCACTGCAGCTCAGACAACCTGCGTTGGGGAGATATATACCTTACTACAAGTGTCCAGTTCTTGACGAATTATCTCTAAACTCGCAATATCGCAGTGCATGGCGTTTGAGTATATTCAACGGCTGCTATATCCAGCGTTCTTAAGTTTCTATTCGTGGATAAGGCTGCGCATATTTCCCTTTAACCGCAAGTCTGCCCAAAAGGAGGTCACTGCATCAGTTGCTGCGCGCACTGCAACCCTACCTAGACAAAAGTTGAGATATTCACGCCACGAAGGCCTTTTCGGGCATGGGAACATTCAATTCGTTGATTATTTGCACCTGATGACTGCGCCTCAGGTTGAATTTGGGTTGCAATCGGGCGTATTCTCAGCTGCGGCTCAGGTCGCTCAAGGCTCAGCGCTCCAGCGGCCAGCCTTCTTTCGAGGCAAGTACAGTAGCAGACAACACCACCAAACTCGCAAGAAACTCTCCAACAATTCTTCAAGTTTCCCAAATTACAGTTTTCCCAAAACCGAGGTCAAGCTTTCCAGTGACCCTACTGGCACTCTCCTCGACGGAAGCTAGAAGTCGCACCTGGTGGCACCGTCTTCTTCACATCATCTTCTTCACATCATATCTACCATTGCATCTCCGTTCTCCAAGTCAAGAATCTTGGCTTCCCCATGTCTTTAGCGAGGCCAAGTAGTGACAGAGATCCGCATAGCATCCTCGAACTTCCAGCAGATAAATACACTGTCGGATGGATCTGCGCCATCCCCGTCGAATTAAGGACCGCTCGCTGTTTCTTCGATCTCGAGCATGGCCAACTCAGGAGCCGACCAAAGCATGATGAAAATAGTTACAACTTGGGTCGCATCTGCGGACACAACGTGGTGATGATTTGCCTTCCAGAGCTAGGTGGTGTCAAAGCTGCAGTAGCGGCCAAGTCTTTACAAGCCACCTTCCCAAACGTAAGGTTTTGGCTTATGGTTGGGATAGGTGGTGGCATTCCCAACCCTCCAGAAGTTGACATTCGACTTGGAGACATTGTTGTGTCGATCCCAACGGACGAAGGATCCGGAGTCATCCAGTACGACTTGGGTCGAATGGAAGCCGAAGAATTTTGCCGGAAGGGTGCGCTGAGCAAACCGCCGTCTTTACTACTCGCTGCAGTGCGCAATCTGCAGTCAAGATCGGGGGTGGGGAACGATATTTCGAAGATTTTGAGCGAAGTCGATCCTGTAGAGGACTTGGAGGGGGATACGCAAGCGCAGACATACCCCACGTACTTGGTGGATGATCTCTTTCGAGCAAACTATACCCACGTCAAAACAGATCCCGCCTGCGACTGTGAGAACGGGACGAACAAAGCCAACACCATAGCTCGCCGTAAGCGCAATCATCAAAACCCACGGATTCATTACGGCAACATCGCTTCGGGAAATATGGTAGTGAAGAATGCGGCTGAGCGGGATCGGCTTGCCAAAAGAGACAATGTGATATGCTTCGAGATGGAAGCTTTTGGATTGATGGATGACTTTCCATGTCTAGTCATACGTGGAATCAGCGACTATTCGGACTCCCACAAGAATTATGCGTGGCAATCTTACGCCTCATCAGTAGCTGCCGCTTATACTAAGAAACTGCTGAACATTGTTCCCCCAGAGGAGGTGGCAAAGCTGAAACCTGTCAGGAGTGAGTAATTTTCAGTTTCAAGAGGGAAGGGAAAATTCGAAAGTTTATGACGATTTCTTTGCTGCGTCCTCTAGATTGAAGAGCTACAAGAATATTTGTTTGGAACTGCATTCTGCGAAAGGGAGGTTGTGATGATTACTGCAAAGTTGGAGCAGCTTACCACTGTTGAGCACTTATGTCCAGATATGTCTTTTTCATTAATATAATAACGCAATGCCGAGGATATTACACCGTTGTCTTTGTGTGCAAAAGTTGGCAATTATTTCCTGTTCTGAAATAAATCTCCGAGTATAATTTACCCGGCTATTGGTGACCGCCAGAAGTCGCGCTTCCAGAGAATTTCATCATATCTTGTGCTTTTATTTGATTTTCTTTCTTTTACTTGGTACTTTCAAACATCCATCTAGTATCAATGCTGGCAATTGCGTTTTCTCTGCTACACTAACAAGCTAATTAATTTCTTAAGATAATGTCCACTGGATTAGTCTCCATCCCGTCAGTCCATTCTTCACGGGTCGAAAACAGATACTTCAAACGCTCAAAGACAAATTTTGCGGCAACGATGAGAACGCCAGGGAATTAGAACACAGAAGATTCGTCATATATGGGATGGGTGGCGCGGGGAAGAGCGAAGTCTGTTTGAGATTCGCCCATGAAAACAGAGAAAGGCAGGTTTCCCGCTTTACAATGCCATTCTCCATGCTAACACCATTCTTTCAAGCTTTTGGGGTGTCTTTTGGGTTGATGCATCTTCAACTGAGAGTATTCGTCGTGGCTTCATTGATATTGTCAAAACTGCTACCGCGAAATCGGACGTTACCTTTGAGAACGCGAAAGCATGGATTGAGAACCAAGCTGAGAAGTGGCTTTTGATCTTCGACAACGCGGACGATCCTAACATTGACTACTTTAAGTTCCTACCTTCAGGGGAACGGAGTTGCATTCTCATGACCACACGCAACGATGACTGCAAGATTTATGGCTCCGAATCAACCGGATACGAGAAATCCGAGGAGCTGGAATTCCCTGATGCTGTGGAACTTTTACTCAAGACTGCAAAAGCAGAGAAAAATCCGCACAACTTGGAAGTGGCCCAAATACTAGTTGGAGATGAGGTTTTGGCTCAACATACCTTATCCATAGTCCATGCTGGGGCCTTCATTAGACAAGGTCTTTGTAGGCTTGATGAGTATGCCTCGATGTTTGAAGCCCAACGAGCTAGGCTTCTTAGTCAACGCCCATACCAGGCAAACTCGGTATACGGCGATGTATATGCGACTTTCGAAGTCTCTGCCAAAGCCATAAAGGTTTCTCACGAACTAGAAGCGAAGGACGCCCTTGAATTGCTCCAGGTTCTAGCTTATTTCCATCGAGAAGCTGTCTCGGAAGACTTATTCACTCGAGCTTGGGATCACGCTCTAGATCCCAGGCAGTGTTTCCCCAGTGCTCCAGAAAATGAGATAGGAAACCTTTCCTTGTGGCATTCAGAGCGGCTATGTCGATTTCTACGCTCATCATCATCCACTAAAGAACTAGATATCTTCTCTATGCGGAGAGCAAGAAATGTTCTCCTATCGTTCTCCTTGATCAATGTACACCCGGATACCTATGACATTTCAATGCATCCACTTGTTCATACATGGGCGCGAGACCGACTAGAAGCTGAAATGCAGAATGAGGCATGGAGTACTGCGGCTGCAACTTTATCACTTTCAATAGATTCATTTAGCTACCAAGATTACTTCAATAGTATACAACCACATGTAGATTCCAATATCAGCCTTCGACCGAAAGACAGTTTTCTGGCACGGAATTGGAACACCCTGGAAATATGTAGGATGTTTCTCCGTTTCGCCTGGATGCTCCACCATCAACACAACGGTACCGGCACCCTAAGTCTGCTGGATCTGATTTCATCTCTACAATGCCCCGAAATTCCACCGAACTCACTTAATGGGCGACATATCCTCTTTATCTATGCAGGTTGTCACCATGAGCTTGGAAATTTCAACGAACAACTGCGACTCGTGGAAGAGGTGGTTTCCTTTGATTGTAACACGTTTGAGCCAGAAAATATCTTCCGCCTAAACGCCCAAACAAACCTAGGTTTAGCACTTATCGAACAGCGCAAATATCCAGAGGCGATCGAAATACTTGAGGGAGTCGTGAGAATACTGCAGGATATATTGCATCCTGGAGATGAAAGTCTCTTAGTGTCGCAGCATGTCCTAGCACGAGCATATATAGAAAATAAGCAGCTAGAGAAAGCTATTCAGCTGCTTGAAGAGGTAGTGCAAATTAAAGAGAGAATTCTCGCTCCTACACACCCTAAACGCTTAGTATCGCAGCATGAACTTGCGAGGGCTTATTATCGGTTTGGCCAATATCAACGAGCGCGTCCGATTTTGCAGGAAGTGGTTCGAATAAAAGAAGAAACGTCAGAAGCCAATCACCCAGACCGCATCATGTCAGAAGGGGCACTTGCCGTTGTTGTCTCAGCAATCGAGAGACCCGAGGAGGCAGCCGAGAAGAGAAAATGGCGACAGGAAAGGAGAGCAAGACTAAATGAGAGAGCGAGGAGGGGAGAGTCCGAGGAAAGGAGTGATTGGGAAGAGGAGAATACCGATGGTCTCCTGGAAAGTAGTCAGAGTGGAGATGATTCGACAGTCGGGGAAGCTTTTAAAGGTCTTGAAGTTAGTGGAGGAAAGAGATCCACCGCCATGAGGATTCGACGCCGCTGGGACAGCTTGAAACACTTGGGTTCACGTCGTCGAGCAAAGACTAGAGCAATGTGAACGTTCAAACATAGTATGGTCAGTCACTCCGTGAGCTATTTGAGAGAAGGCAACTAACGATTCATGCTATAAGATCTCTGCGCGCGTTTTTATCCTTCTCAAATCACCTGCTTTCCGCTGCAGCGGACATTGGTGAATTATATTTGAAATACCCGGTAAGAGCTTAGCGCATGATTCATAGGCTTCAATACGTTTTACTTACAGCTCTTAGACTGCGATATCGTGGTGGTCCAGTTTCTGGGTTGAAATTTCTAAGTGTCCCGCAAACGCGAGAAATTTGAAAGATGGTGCATTTTCTTGTATCGATTATATGGGCTGCATCTTAACCTAGAAATGTTTGCAATGATTAATTTTCCGGACTTCCACTACCATTGCCAACTGCATAGGAAGAAATCTTATTTCTGGAAGGTTTCTCTTCATCCGAATACCGGTACTCGGGAGTACTCGCTGCAGCATAACAGAGTGGACACTTATCGAGAGTAGAATGCAAGTGGATCCCCAGGCGTTTGCTAGAATCAACAGCTTCCTCAATAGAACACTAATAGATTACAGGATATGACTTCAAAGGCGATGGTTGTACGAGAATTGAGGGATAGGTCTGCGGGTGGGGGGTGGACAGGCTGTGAAGCGCTGAGATATATTATGGAAAAACCTGTGACTGGCGTTGGGAGGGGCTTGGAGGGCAGAACGGCGTCGAAGCTGCCTGTGATTTAAAAGTCTAGCGGCTTACTTTGGGGAGTGAACTTGCTAAAATCTATAAATTGGTACGGAATTTGCAGAGTATCTCAATACTTTCATGAGAAATAAAGTCTTTGTCATCACTTGAATGTCTGCCCACAACCAAAAATCAAATGAGTTTAAAACTTCGACTGTATCATTCATACTCCTTGTGCTATGAGCTGGTATTCATGTTCAACCAATCATCCGCATTCCGAATCCTGAAACGCTCACCGCAGTCTACTCTTGAACTCCTGAGCCAACCCGGAAGAAACACTATGCTACAAGTAATAATCTGCCCGGTACTCAGTTCACAAGCTCGAGATCAGAAATACCAGCAGCCCATCAGGCCTGGCGAGTTAGCTTAGCTTAGCCTCTACATCAGGTAGCGAGATCTTAAGGGGCTGGTGGGGCTTGGAAAGGGGTAACATCACGTGACTGATCAATTCCATAATTTGAGAAAGCTTTTGTGGTCTACCTCAAGGTCCCTAGCCTAATTTTCGGTTGTCAGTTTCTCTTAGAAAAGCAATGCTGCTGGCGATGAATTTGCAAGGTGGTTCTCACGTGTCAAAGGCTTTCGTGATGTTGCACCAGCCACATTTGCGATACGTCATCGCCACTGCCCCGCCCTTGCTATTTACGCTGCCTTGACCTTGACACAACACCACTTGTCGAAACACAACTACAAAAACCAAAGCACGCCTTGAACAAAAATCTCGCACACATACCACGAAATCATACAATCATGTCTGCAAGCACCGTCAACGTAACGAACATCAGTTCTGCAACTGGGGAGAAGGAAGTCAAGGACTTCTTCTCTTTCTGGTAGGCAGCATGCGATACCCCTCTTTGAAGCGCATTCTAACTCGCATTCTCAGCGGCAAGATCACAGATCTCAAGATCACCTCATCCGGCGAAACCCAGAGCGCGACTGTAACCTTCGAAAAGGAAACCGCAGCGAAGACCGCACTTCTTCTCGACAACACTCAACTTGGAGCCACTCAAGTCAAAGTCTCCAGTGCTTCAGGCTCATCAGAGGATGACGGATCTCACTACACCTCCAACGAGACCCGTGACAGCGACGATATTACTCAAGAAGAAAAGCCCCGCAGCCGCATCGTTGCCGAATACCTCGCACACGGCTATGCCATTGGCGACGTAGCTGTTCAGCGCGCTATCGACCTCGACCAGAAGCACGGCGTCAGCAACCGCTTTTTGTCGACTCTGCAGAACCTCGATTCCAAGTACCACGCCACCGATAAGGCGAAGTCGGTCGATCAATCATACGGTGTTACTCAGAGGACGAACTCTCTCCTCTCTGGATTGACTTCGTACTATGAGAAGGCTGTCGGAACGCCAACTGGACAGAAGCTCGCCAACTTCTACACCCAGACTTCTCGCCAAGTCCAGGATATTCATGCTGAGGCACGTCGTCTTGCGGATTTGAAGAAGCAGGAGGCTGGGGGATCGGAAAAGACAAGTAAGTGTGGTTCAATCCAAACTTCTTTAGAAGCACCGCTAACCACTGAATTTAGCCACCCCTGCTGATGCTCATGCTGCCGCTACGGAAGGCACCAGCGTGGTTGATTCCACAAAGGTTGCTCCTCTTGAGCCTGAGAAGAGTACTTCTTAAGTAGGCTTATTTTCATGTTTCACGAGGAATGAGGTTTCCGGGTTTATGGAGAATTTTCATAGTGATAGCGAGCGATGGGTTTAGGTCAGGACAGAATGGGCCGATTAGCCAGGGATTGTATTGAGTAACAATTGACGATTTTCAATCTTTTTAATGGTGTGCAACACCCGTACTGTGGGTATGTGAAATGTAATGTCAAGCCATGATTTATGATTTTGTAAATTTTCTATTCATCAGGTTTCTTGAATGTCTGACTGCTCATGCGTTGACCGTATGCAAACATGCATCACTCGTTTGGCCCAGAGTTCCCCCCATAACCGTCCTTAACATCTCTCACTCGATAGCCAACATCTAATTCTTCGCCGTGTCCACCGTCTTCTTCGCCACCTCCGCTACATGGTCATCGAGAGGTCCCTTGGGGTTGGAAGAGAGTCCCTATCCGTTAACATATTAGTATACTCTTTTTGCTCACTTGTTGTGAAGCTCATAGGGAACGTACCTCGAGTTGAGACTTGCTATCATCCTTGTTGTTGCTGTCCTTGTCGTTGACTCCCTTGCCGGAGGCAGGGGTATCTTGCTGCTGCTTGCCGGATTGCTCCTCTGGAGGAGGTGATTGACGGCCTTGGTTTTGTGCTGACATTTTGATTGGGGTTTGAGGGTTTGATTTGAAGTTCTGTATAGGTATTGTTATTAGAATGGGAATCTGAAGTTATGATTTTGTTGGGGGGGATGAGGGGCAAGTGTCAAAAACGATATAGAGGGTAATGAGGGAGGAGGTCAATGAGCAAGCAATAGTATGGAATTCAAGTCTGAAACTTACTTTTGAGGGTATTTTTGCAAAGGACTCAAGAAGGGATTGATTGAGAAACAAGGTTCCAGCTTGTCAAGATGGATGTTGTTTTAAGCAACCCCACCATAAGAGTCTACGTCATGGTAGGATAGCTAAAATAGCCCCCTGTAGCCTTGTTACAAGGCTACATGCACGTGATTCTGCCAGTGAAACACCCTTGGAAATTGATGACCCCTTGCTACTCGATGATTGTATGTACCAACGGAGTCTAACCATCAACTTTCTCCGTAATACAAACCGAAGGAAGCAGTTCTCCTCACGTACTCTCCTCTCCTTCAAACAAAAGTCATCCTCGACAACAATACTATGGCTCCGGACCTCAATTCTGTCCCTCCATCTCCAAGACCCCTTTCTTCCCCGCGTCTCACCTCCACCAGCGCGTCGAGAAGAGCTTCGCAACAAATGGCTCCTCCAGCTATTGCTCCGGCTTCTCTCAATATTCTCCCTTCGAACCAAAATGCTGTCAGCCATATATCTCCGCCCTTGACTTCGCCAAATATGCCAACAGTTGGTGGTACAGCAGGAGTAATCGTTGGTGACAATACGGGCGTAGGAACTGGACCTGGGCCTTTGAGACATCCCCGTCCTTTGACTGCCGCAGATTTGCATCTGCAGCTGGAAAAGGAGCAGGAGGCAGTCGTAAGTATTCGTCCGTCTATCTATGGATCACGGAATGCTAAGTTATACAAAACAGGTAAATCGATTAACCCGCGAACTCACTATGCTTCGAGCAGCCCAAAATGCCTCCGTCGCGTCCAACGCTTCTTCCACTTCAACCGGTCTCCCAGACTCCGCAGACCACAACGCGAACCATCTCCTCTCAGGCCCAAGCCACCCCGCACCCTCACAACGCCGACACCAGCGTTCTTCCTCTAGCACAAGTACACGCAGCATCACAACAGGTACAACAGCTAGCATCAGTACCGTCGGTGGTATAGCAGGCAGTCTCCAATCCTCCACCGCAGACCGAGCCCGGGGCAATATTCCCCGCCACGACTCGATCCCTCAATCGCAATCCCTCTCCCGCCAAAACTCCATGACTGGCTCTCGACGCAGCGGTGCTTCCAGCCCCGCCCCCATAAACTCCGCACAATCAAGCTACCAAAACCCTGACCACTTCTCTTACTTCTACGGCCAGCGACCCAGCTTGCCTCAATACCGCGAACCATCTTCAGGGAATCTAGCAGGGTTGGTAGGCAACCCCGCAGGTGCAGAAGGACATGGGTACGGGCATGGGCATCGTTCAGATTCCGTCACGAGTGTGCAGACAACAGGACGATATGAGGAAACCGCTTATCACAGACAGGAACTTGAAGCCGTGAAGCGCGAAAATGAGGCTTTGAAGCGTCGAATTCGGGACTTGGAACGTACACTTAGAGCGAGAAGACCAAGCGATGCCAGTAGGACGAGAAGCGAAAGCGTATCTACGACGGCAAGCGTTAGGGATAGGGAGGTCAGTGGTGTAGGCAGGGGAAGAGAGAGGGAGAAGGAGGGCGAGGAAGATGTCAGGGTTGGGGAGAGTGCCAGGAGTGCCGGCGTTTTGAGATGAGTGGAGTTTGGGATGGGAACTTTTGATATGATACCTATGATGTGTTTCTGGGCTTCATACATCGATGTGATATGATATGACTGAATGATTTGGCCAGGCTGGTAGGAAACCTGGCCCTGGAGACTGGCGTAATATGGAGTTATTTGGGCGGCTGTATGTCGAAAGTAGAGCTAGTGGACAACTAACGATGGTTTTCTCTTCATCCCCTTTCTCTTAATTGCTGCTGTGCCTGTTTCATGCTTCCGTGATGAGTAGACTAGTGTCATTGTGTACTGTACTGATTGATATGTGCTGCTTTTGTCTTGTCGGATTCTTATGAAGCGCTGCGTTCTGATATAGGGTAGTGCGAAGTAATTATGTGAAAGTGCCCTAGAATCACAGTGTTATACGACCCCATTTAATGTAGATCTGTAGAGTCTCTTTGTTCAGAGGCATCTCTAAGTCGAGTGTTATTGCCAGTTGAATTAATTGTATTTGCTGCGTTCTAAAACTGTTTGCAGTGCCTTTGTACCTCTTCAGAGTAATAGTTCTCTTGGGAGGACATTCAGCGTCGAAAGGAATATCCTCGTGTATGTACATGTTAGCTCAAGTTGCAGCACTTTCTTGCCTCCCCAGGCCAAGTGTCTTTGTATCAAATTCCATGTCACGATTCAAAAGCGACTTGCCTGCACCTGTCATAGATGGCTGGTGTCTTCTCTTTACCATGATATTGACACAAGCCAGCCAGAACTTGTTGTTTACAAGCTTTGTTTGTGGCCGACTCGCGACGACAAAGATTCTTCATCCCTCTCATACCACATACCAGAATCAGACTAAACCAAATATGTAGAAGCTGGAGCGACACCCCGGACTCCAGTGGCAGCCGCAGCTTTGTGTCAGAAGTTACGCATTGGCTGAAGTAGACCTGTAAAGCGGATAACCATCGCAGACTTCGAGTCAGACTGATTCACTTGGTTGCAGTTTTGAGTTGGGGGTCATTTTTCCTCGCTAAACGGGGGCCTCCTCTCCAACAACATATAATTCCTCGCCGTCCTCGTCTCCTCCACCGAAATTATCTTCAACACCCGATCGAAGAATAGCACATAACTATCGAACATCATGGTAGCTGAATCCGAACCCCAACCCGAACCCGAATCCGGACCATCGGCGTCCCCCGCACCACCAGTGGTCCTGCCCAACCTGTTCGTCCACCGACACAACATGGGAAAAGGCCTCGTCGCAAAGAATGCCATCAAAGCCGGCACCCAAATCCTCATAGAGAAGGCCATCTTTGTCGCCCCAGCGTCCTTCTACTTCGAGCCTTGCACCAGAGCCGCAGAGAGGAACGTAAAAAAGCATGTCGAGTCACTCAACTCTACCGATCGAGCAGCGTGGGAGATCATCTCCAACTACCACCCCTTTGCCAAATACCTAAAAGATGGCCTCAGCACTGGTAAATTCATCAAGACGCATTACGTCGGAAAGTTCAAGACCGCAGGAATTCCTATCCCGTTAGGACCCAGACGTCTCAAAGCGGGCCATTTCGGGGTCTTTCCTCTGCTCTCATGGGCCAACCATTCCTGCCACCACAATGCGCACCACGCCTGGAACGAGAGCCTAAAAGCAATGACCGTGTACGCACTCAACGATATAGCCGCCGACGAACAAATCACCATCTCCTACGCGCCCGCCAACGTCATCAACCGCGATCTAATCAAGCGGCTATACGGCTTCACATGCTACTGCGACTGGTGCATGCTGCGGCCCGAAGATCGCCAAGCGAGCGATGAGAACCATCACAAGGTGGAGGATTGGTCTATGCGCGTCCATCGCGAGAAGGACAAGGGCAAGGCGCTCTGGATCGTACACTGTGCGTTTGAGATTATGCTGGAAGAGCCCATCAAGGATTACCGGCTTGGAATGCTGTTCGCGGACGCGTATGATATTGCGCTTACTCTGGGTGATTATGTGAGGGCGCCTATCTTTGGGTTTATGGCCTGTCAGGCGTTTGCGTATTGTGAGGGTAATATGTCGGATGCTGCGGGTAGGGTGCGGAAGGCGTTGGGGGAGCTGATGCGGAAGGCTGAGGGTCTTGATGCAGGGAAGGCTGTTGAGCAGGGTGTTGGTGGTAAAGGCGAGGGTAAAGAGGGTGTTGATGATGCGAAGAACGAGAAAGATAGTCTGCCGGAGGGGTTTAAAGATTGGCTTCTGCAGCGTCAGTCCGTGTGGTATGAGAAGCGGGAGGCTGAGGGTGACGAGGCTTTCAAGTGGCTGTTTATGAGCGAGCTTTGGCCGAAGACGGATTGAGAGCGTAGCTTCAGATATTCTTGGGCAAATGCAGTGTTATTGAATATTTCGGTAAGCTCTTTTTAGCTTGGGGACCAAGTTACTTCGCTGAGTTGAGTCCATCGTCGCGGACTAGGTGGTTGTTATGTCCTCTGTCAGTATACGAGGAGTTCGGGAGACGGCGTATAAATCCGTGCTATTTGTACTCCGAACCTTACTCGATCTCTGATCCCGATTTTAACTCGGTTCTCAGTCTCAGATGGGTAGTCTTTTGGGTCTATCTCACGGCGGCGGCGTTCGAGCTCCCTTGCCAAATCCCCTCAAGGGAAAAGTGATCCCTTGATGGATTTAGCTGCTTACATAAGCTGCCATAGTGATACTGGTGATAAAACTTTTCACCTCGCTCTAGCTTTTCTCTCTACGCATATAACAATATTCTCATCACCTCTATGCTAGCTTTGACCCTATTCATCATCATCGTTGTGACCAGCCTATTCTAACATTCCTGCTCAACGAAGCAAAATCATTGAATCTTGCAGCTTTCGTAGCTCTTTGACGTTGGATTTCTCGTCTCGGTCGACTTGAGGAGCTATGTGCTGGTGAAATGGCCGTCCATCATTAGCTCGCTAGATCTCTTTAAAGGCAGCATTTTCCCTCGTCTTTTGCCGACGAAGACTTGTTCGGAAGGCAGTTTAGTCGCATCATGCAATCATGAATTCCAACACTTCGGCATCACATCCACCTTTATCTATTCTCGCCCTGGTACCGCTCAGTCTCCTGGTGTCGCCTTCTTTTCGGAACACGATTTCGACAGAAAGTCTATCCGCAATGCGACGAGTATCATCGGCAGGTCGATCCGCCACGGTGATTTTTTGGCGGGGTGACCAAGTAACCGAAAACAGAATCTCGCTGTCATTCTGATTTTCCTTGTGCTTGATTCCCACGCCGCCACGATTGCCCTTATCACCCTGGAGCTTGTAAACAACCTCGGGTTTGTTATTTTCGTAAAAGCCTCCGCCAGCTTGCACATCATTCAAGTTTTCTATCTCAATGTAGCCATTGTTCCTAGTACCGCGCCTCCACGCAAGGGTGATCCTCAACAGACCCCAGGGGACGGTTCGGAGCAAAGACAACATTGTTATGGGTTGGGCTGCGGCCTCATCCAGGAGAAGTAGTCTGTCGCCAGATCTCTTCAGGGGTGACATGGTTTCTCGTCCTTTGCTAACGAAGACTCGGTTCGAAGGTGGTTTGGTCGCGCGCAGTCATTCAATCATGGTGACCATTTTTGAAGCCTGTATTTGGTTGATACCAGGCATAGACGATGGAACCAGGTCGCTGGTTATGCTCATTGTCGCTGTTGGCGTTACCTTCAACAAGGCGCTCAGAACGCTCGCGAGTGGAGTGCGGTGTAACATATATTGGTCTTCTAGGAGCGGTTAATTCTTAACCGCCTGTCAGATCCAACCCCAAGCTCCCACTCTCAGAGGAAATGCCCATGGCAGGTGGAGCCTGAAGGCGACACCCCAGCCCCTAAGCTCCGACCCAATGGGCGCAACACCTATACATGTACTTGATTCCCACAGCTGATTGCTTTCTTAGATTTTGGTGGCTTGAAACAGCCATAGTTATGGATGTTTTCCACCGATGATTGTCTCGCTGGTCCCATTGAACTGTACTGACTACCTTGATTGAAGTCAATCATGTGTTCTCGTTCTTGCCGGTCTGATCCTGTACTACCGTTCTGGCTTGCTTGACCGAAACCGACCATTTGTCGAGGAGGCTTCTGCTTAGTAGCGTGGGCTGAGTTGGATTGTGAATCAGTGGGAGCTTGGCTGATGCTACCCTTTGCACGTCTTCTTTGACCATTGGGTAAATTTAGTGCACCGCATCGTAGCCCTGAGACTCTTAGGCGTTTGAGGACTGGCGCAAGTTGGGCCCCAGTCCTTAAACGCCTAAGCTGTGGATTTCGAACTTGTGCTGTACAATACTGTTGTGGATGTTGCTATCAAGGGTTGCAGTAGAAGTGGCTGTAAGTGTGTTTGGCTCTTCTGCTGACCCATTGCATTCTGAAATGTTGTCCGTTGAAATTTTGACTGTTCCTATGCTGAAGACGCCTGGGGATGGCGGCAAAAGGCAGCTTGCCAGTGGTGCCAAATTTGGTGTCGGCACTGAAGCGATGATCTTGCACTAAGCCAGGGTGATCCTCTGCTAGCAAGTCCGACTTGTTCGGATATGAGTAGACGGAGATCAAGCTCCCACCCCAGGGGTGCAATGATCATGCATTGTACTTGATTCCCACAGCTGATGATTCCTCGGCAGAACCAGAGAGGTCTGAAGACGTCTGAGGATGGTAGCAAAGGGTGGCTTGTCAGTGGTACCAAATCTGGTTTCGGCACTAAAGCCAGGGTGAAATTCTGCTGGTAAATCCGTTTTGTTGGGATATGAGTGGACGGAGACCAAGCTCCCACCCCAGGGGTGTAATGACCATGCATGTACTTGCTTCCCACAGCCGTTTACTTTCTTCGGCAGAAACAGAGAGGTTGGTTTGAGGCGTAGACTGGATTGGCTTGGTGGGCAGCGAGCACCGTCAAGGAGCGTGTGCTCGGCGATACCAATCTGGCCCTGTGATTTTGACCCAGAGACATATGCGAGCCTCTCCATCGGCATCTCATGCTTGTGCTTGCACCCCATCTATGTGAAGGCATAAGTACCCTCATGAAGTCCCTTGTCACAGTAGGTCTTTTCTCTGCGAAGGTGAAGCCTCGGGGCGGCGCCATGGTCCTCCATCTAGGTCGGGATCAGGGCTTTTACAAATAATATCAAATAGCAGAGCGCATCATTGCAACGTTAAATGATCGACGAGGCCAATTGGCCTAAGTGGTTGAGTCCAAGACACGTTTTCACACCCTTGTCCATCAGTATCGCATTACTTGCATCCCATCTGCGTGAAGCCACAGTCACCCTCGTGAGTACTCGCCTCACAGTAGATCTTCTCTTTGCGCGTAGAGGCGGCTGTATTGAGTGTTCCTGCTGGACCGGTTTGTTGCAAGAAGAGGGTTAAAATAGCAGGAGTGACCGTATTGCTTTGATCTTGGACTTGGAAAGCAACTGGGCTGGTACCAGTGTTGAAAACATTTGAAATGTGAGATCTTTTAGCAGGGAGAATGACGGGTTGGAGGCGGCTGTTTGGCATGCCTAGCGGGGCACCCGAAGCCTGCGCAAAAGCGAGGCTGGCAGCAATAAAGAGTCACCATCAGAAGAAACGATAGCTCTTCTCGATCCACGCGCAAGAGGTAGGAGTCGACCATTTGCCATGTTTGGTGAGGCAGGAGGCAACAAAAGGTACCAACAGAAGAGAAGGTCTTGCCAAGTTGTCGGTGCTGTTGTCGTTTCCTGGCACAGATCTATAGTGGAAGGATGTGCTTGGGGAAAGTATGGAGGATTGTATGTCTCCTTTATTTTGCCGCTTCTCAGCGCGAAAGGAGATGGCTATGTCTAATCAAAAATCAGCAAACTTCTTTCTGGCGGGACGATGCTGGAGTGGAGAATATGATGCATGGTGCATACCCAGAGACGAGACGATTAGGCTTTGTTACGACTTACCATTGAAGTTGAAGGGGGGATTTTGACTTCGATGCGCTCTAGTAGATGCACATAGATCGCTGCCAGATCTCGTCTCTGCGGAGGTTGGCTGACGAGAGTATGAGCGTCAATTCTAGGAGCCACGGTCAATTTCAAGCGGAACGAAAGACTTGCTCAGAACTTACAAGAGGTGGAGGTAGAAGCTCGTAAGCATTGAGCTTGACGTTCAGTAGTTGTATGCGATGGCTTTTGATCATTGTGGCAGGTTCTTAGTTGCGATGTTGTTTTTGTGTGGGAAAAAGAGAGGAAGAAGGTGCGCGTTGAGGAAGGAAATATCAGTCAAGCGAACTGGTGAACGCTCCCCCCGCTCCCCCACCTCCTGCATGCTGCCGACCGCGGAGACTACCAAAAGTCTGGCAAGGCATACAAACATGCCTCTTCAGATATTCAAAGGCACTTTTCTTTTCAACATCCAGCCCCTGCGAATACCATCATGGATATCCTGCAAAACCCCCTTCTGAAGGTCGCTCCTACTTCCAACAACAACTCTTCTCGTACAGCACACTCGCAGCCAGTAATACCGCCTCTACTTTCAGCAAGACGCCCCGAAATCACCGCTCCTCCCCTAAATGCGACCAACCCTTCAAATTCCATACCAGCTTCGCATCATACCTTGTCGACTTCGATTCCAGAACACCTCGTAGCAGCATACACACAGATAAACCGCACAACAGAAGAAGCAAATAGCCATGGTCAGAAGAGTCTAGGGAGTCCAAGTCTCCACAATCTGCAAAGCAACGTATTCCTTGTCGACTCGAGTGACGAGTCAGAAGAACACCACGCACGCAACGGCAGACAAACACACAAACAACGTCGTGGAAGCCACAAACTAGGATATCCAGGCAAGTTTACCAAATGCAATGCAATTTAAGAGCTAATTAGTCAGGCAACGCGTTTCCGGCAGAAGTCATGGTTCAGCTCGAATGTGCTAGAAAGGGCGAGCAGAGATAATCTAGCGCACAGCTAGAACGACTCCGACAAGAGAGTAGAACGAAGATAATCATCGGTAACTATGCCCCAGTTCCCTCTTTCCATAATAAAAACACAGTGTTGATGATTCAACTATTCTTCAGCATTTCTCACGGCGCAGCTTCTGATGATCTCCTCCGACCACGAAATCCTTCATATTCCTGCCCCGGCCCAGCTTTTCATAGAGTTGCACAATTACTATGGCACGCCAGAAGAGTCACCCTTAGTTCAAGGACTAGCAAGACGGTTTGCCTGTTTGGTTGCTTGTGGGCTAGATGTCGACTGACAGCGGGACGTAGTTCGAATTTGGCATAGTGGTGGTCGAGAGTTAAGAAAGCGAATAATAATTCGGACTCTTACCAACATCGATTCTACGACAATAAGGAGACCATATCGCGAGCGCTGATTCCCGTTGTTCACCTGCAATACTCACCGCTTTTCTGGCTCCAACGGCCCACAAGAAACTAAAACCAATACTTGCCATCCGATAGGAACAAGCCAACATGTCACCAACAAATGCGAAACGCATAATGATTCGGCTTACGGTCAATCCATCGAAGCGCAAGCCCTCTTCGACAGCGACCAAACCGCAGGGAACCCGACCCCGGAACAACTGCGAGGGTAAACTGCCTGCTATACCCAAAATCTTCCGCCCTCTCAAGGTTTTCCCTGCACCAGAGGAATGGTTTGAAGAGACCAAAGACAACTTCAAGATTGGACGGTTTCGATTTTGTGTAAGTGGTTGCCATTTCTCCTTCTTTTGCGAATAATGTCCCATAATCTTGGGAGATCTTGCTCCTGTTCACGTCCATCTGATATTGATAGACGAAGAAGGTGCTAACTTGTTGACATAGCGTCGCATTATCCTCAAGTTGAGACACCCGGCTACTCGCACTGTCGGGGTTGCAATCATTCGTGCACGCTGGGTTCGTGTTCATCGATGAACTACCCACCTTGCTGAATCTTTGAAATCTGGTAATTACCACAATTATGCTGCTGGTCTATCAATAACTAACTCGTGCTAATCAAGTCCTCGGGATGCGCCAATCTCTACCGTCCGATACAACTTCCTGTCGAAAGCACCCATCAACGCATTGTCTCCCATTTCTTTCCGCTACGAATTCCTCTGCCGACATTTCCTCGACATAAACATTCGTTGTCAGTCGTTCTTTACACATATTTTGAGCGCACGAATAATGACGACGATCTTCCCTTTAATCTTCAATGATGCGGATATCATACTTTATAGGCGGATACATGGACTTTAATGTATAATCTAAAGCACGCTTTATGTTGCTTTCTAATGTATGGGTAATGGCCAAGGTGTGATATGAATTGTACATAATCGTTGTCATATCCCTCGATTTTATGTACATGAGAATACGATCGCCATTTTGGGGTTTGAAATTGCATGGCGCATATAGACAGAGTTTGGTTGGCTGCGATTGGTTTCTTCTCGCTCGAATGGTTCCCATAATATGGCCTGTTAATCCTGTGGGCATCTTGCAGGAATATAGTGGATTATGGTGGGGTTTGAATGACAGTGGCCGGTTTCCTCTTATTATGTTTATCATTTAAATATAGTATTCGAGTATACCAGAGAAGACAATATATATCTATTCAAATCCTTCTTGTCTAAAGTACAAAAACATAGGTGATAACAACATGTCCCATTTTCGACCTCGCCCTTACAAGTTTCTAAAAATCTACCAATCTATAAACCCTCATATATAGGCTGGCTTTCCAGCAACAGTTTGTCAATAAATTGATTATTCACACTCTATAGATTAGTTATCATAGAAGATATAGCTATTCTCTCAAGTGTTGTTTTTTTTTGGGCCACCCCCTTTTCCCTGAGAATATGTGGTTGTTCTAAGCGAGCTGCAGGGTGCAGGGTGCAGGGTACAGGCAGTGCAGTGTTACTGTAGTTGCGGCGGTGTGCTGATTAACTACAATGTTTATAAATTTTAGATAACGCTTTAAGGGAACTAAGTTATGTTTTATATCATTCACATAGGTTTATTACAAATTAGAGACTTTTCTTTTTACGGGTTTTTATTATGCCATGCGAGTCAAAGACTAGTACGGAGTAATATCTAGGTCCTTCCTTCCCAAGCCATGGGACCCTACCTAATCCTCTGATAGTCTATGAGTCGACGCTTTTGCTCCTACCTAAGTATCGCTCCGGAGGATTGCCTGCTGAAAGTCTTCCACCTCGAAGTATAAACCATCATCGGCTGGAGGATGTTGGTTTTGCTCATTGCTGAGAAAATCACCGTAATCGCGGCGGCATGTAGGACACGATGAATTCCCCTGCAGCCAGGTTTGAATGCACATGGTTCCAAAAACATGTCCGCATGACAGAGACCTTGGGTATTCAGCAGGCACACCGTCATGCCCCTGGCCGAGCGGTTCTCGGCATATTGTGCAATCTGGATCGTGCTGAATTTCAGGTGTCAGGGCCAATCGTTGCCATAGTTTGCAGATAGCGGCCACCCTCTTATGGCGCCAAGGGACATTTTCTTCAAAATACCGTCGTCCGGCATAATCGAATCCGCCCCGTTCGATCCTTCGGTGCATCTGCAGTTGAGTCAGTGCCGTACGAAGGTGTTCTTCGCCGTTCCCAAGTTGCGCTATCAACTCAGTGAAAAGTGCATCAGCTGGATCGACGAGCAAGGGATCAATCATGGCTGACGATCTTGGTAGATCTTGGGTTGGGATCGTCCTGATATATCGATCTATGTTGGCCATTGTGTGTCCCATTGCTGATCTCCTAAGTATTACCAATATCTGTGAGAGATTTCTGCGTTGGGAGTTGGTTAACCGATCAGCAGGGATTGCTGTCAGATGGTTCGCCTGACGAAGTATATACCGCCGGTCCAAGTCTTCTCGTTGCGCTGTCTGGCGTCGTTGCTCTTCTGCTTGGATTCGTGCTGCCTCTTGTCGCGCTTCGTCTGCTTGCTCTGTTCGCCGCCGATTTGCTGTGAAGTTTCGTGCGACACTTTCATTGAAGCCGCCGGAGCGTTGTCGATTGTTACGTCCCCGACTCTGCGCGATGATGGGATGACAGTCATGACAGAAAGTCTGAAGCTCTGTTGATGTGTTTGGTACCGAGTCCAGTGATGGGCAGGTTTCGGGCGTTTGGCATTTCCTCACTTCAAACGTGACGTGTGAGCACGCAACCCAGTAATATGTGTACGATCGACACATAATGTAGGATTGGAGATCCTGCACGGATAGAAGTTCAGAAGCAGTGTGGTGTGCAAGTCTGCTCAACAAAGGTTCCATGCGGATTGTCAAGTGATACTTAATTTAGTTTTCATCAAACTGTTTGCATAAGACCTCAGACCCCATAACAGTAAAAGATTAGTGTAAACAACTGTGTTGTTTGGAAGGAGGCCTTTTCCTAAATAAAAAAAAACTTTTGACTGTTTGGGTTCCAAGAAAGGGAAAAGGGGAAGGAAGAAAATAAGAAAGTGGGTGAAATGCAAGAAGGCAGTATTACTTCAAACAATCATAGCTTAGAGGAATATTATTTCCTTACTTTTTCTTATTTTCGGAGACTTGAAAGTTGAAATGTAGTTGAAATATCTCTGGAGAGCCGGAAAGCGTTGACCATTTCTAAAGGCCGCAGATGAGGTAGATAGTCTTGAAAATACAGTGAGACTTACACACAAAGCTCAATGAATGGCGCATAAGGCTTCGAAATCACTTAAAATGCAGTTTTTAGGACTTCCCTTGGTCATTTTTCGATGCCCAATAAGAAAGTTGGTACCGTGGATGGCACCTTCCCGGCACCTACAACCCGACTCACCCGATGTAAGAAAACTGGCATCTAGACTCATTTCTGTCCACCTTTCATCAGATATCCACATACAAGTATAAAGAAGAGCTGACACCGCATTTCCAGGCTGCCACAAGTATCTCTCCGTTCAAAAACAAAAGCCATGTTCCTACAAACTTTGTTCTCAAACAGAAAGTACGTTTAAGTTCAACACTCAAACAATTACTACTTTCGGAGCAGCCATGGGAGACCAAGGACCACTATTCTTTTCCAACAAGAGGAACCTGAATTCGGCTGGCTCTGCCAATGGTACCCGAGCAGATTCACCGCGGAAGTTAACGGCCAAGTTGTCGAATTCCGATATGCTGAACAACAAGTTTTCAAGCTCTTCGGAACTAAAATTAATGCAACTGACATTAGATCAGATATATGCTGTACCCGCAAAACCCTCACCTTTTCCGACAGAGAAACGCGAAAGAAATTACGCTCACCTCCTCTCTACGGAATTGCAAATCCATCGGCAGAGCAACCAAAGGATTTGATGAGAAGGTCTGGAACAAGCACGGATTCCAAGTGGTCGAGGAAGGCAGTTACTCGCAGTATACCCGTGGTATTGACCCAGATGCGGAAGAGCTGAAGCAGAAGCTACTGGAAGCTGGAGGAAGGGAGCTCGTTGAGGCCAGTCCCTTCGATCATGTTTGGGGAATTGGATTCACGGCGGAACAAGCTAAGAGGGGAAAGAAGTCTGGTTCTGGGAAAGTTAGGTGGGGAAAGAATCTTCTGGGGTTAGCCTTGATGAACACGAGGAGGAGGATTAGAGAGGAAGAAGCGAAGTTGACGGCTGCTGGAGATGTGAAGAAGACAGAGTGAAACGACCTGCTTTCTTCGCTTTCACAATTAAGATGTTAGTCTGAGTATTCCGGGTTTAAAAATGAGGCTCGCATTGCTAGAAGAATTAAAATGCAATCTTGAAGCGTTGAGAGTGGCTAGAGTTTGTGAGAACAGAGTTGTCGTCTCGGCATTCAGGGGCGGGTCCTTGTACTGTATTCGTTAGGTACAATAATTGTAGCCTGTATCCGGGCCATGTGACATCTCTACCTGCAGCAACATCATTGCCAAAACACCTGAACGATAGATATTGGTGAATGTTTTTGCCTTTTGAAGTGGAATCACTGAAAACAAGACACTCGCTCTGCTACCAAAGCTTACACACTATACATATACTCCACAAATCCTTTATTCTGTCCCACACGCATCTCAAAATACAAAACGCGACGAGAATGTTCGCGACTATATATGGTGGAATTGGAGGTAGGAAACACTGCGAGTACTTCACTTCATCATGTCATCTCAACGGCAACGGCGGTACTTGTCACGAATTGGAAATAAAGTGAGAAGAGATCAGACAATGTAATTTTTGGTAAGAGGGTTTTATTTTGTACTAAATAGAAATGCTAGCATTCAAGGGAGTTCATAATAGTACACCGAGTTACGGGAAAACTGGGTAGGTAATACATAGGCGCGGCACACACTTGTGCTATCTAAGGTACTCGGTGAGAGGTTCTTACCGACTTACCGTCTTGGTGCGTATACATCGGATGGACCCACCCGGGTTTGAATTCGCGAACGGCTTGACAGCCAGTTGTTATCAAGAGCTCTGTTTCCAGTGACAGATTTTCCTAGGCGTGAGTGATTAACAAGAGTTGGGGCTTTGAAGGTCGGATACATACCTTGGTCAGCTTTAGCCTTAATAGGGGCGGCCGCTGCGACACTTCCGTTACCAAAGCTCCAGGCATGGTAAAGTTCTAGAAGTTTGTCTAATGATTCCGGAGTTAGTTCACCGCAGAGGGTAGCTTTCCGATTATAGCAATGGGTATACGGATGGGTGAGAAGGACAGACGTTCTGTCTGTCATTCGAGACCAAGGACTAGCTCCAGGCTTCTTGAACGATGGGAAAGCATCGGCCCATATGATACCATTGTCGCTTTCCGGCCCAGCCGCAGTGCTTCTGAAATCATGCTCTCGGATAGATACAAACTCATTCTTTTCATCCTTCCTTTCGAGCCCTCGACCACCATGGGTGTAGATCGGCAGTGCAACAACGGACCTTGGGTGCTTCTGCACAACTATGAATTTTCTAAGTTTGGTATAAACCATGCCATACTCTGTCATTGTTTGACCCTCCTGCTTTGGTTCATCGGGCTGGTCGAAGTCATGCTGGTGAAATGGAATCGAGAACACGAGTCCTTCGCGATATTCTTCTGCCTGGTGGATTAGACCAAGTGACTTGTTTGCTGATCCATAGTTACTAGCCCCAAATGTACTCGCCCCGAAGTTGCTCTCCGCCCTCGTCCATTTTTGCTGTGTCTTGGCCCCATGGAGTGATCCCATCGGGTGTGGTCGAACGAATTGTGGTGGTGCCTCTGAATTAGTACGGGGACTCACATACTTCTGCACTGGGGGTGTAATATGGAGAGTCTCCCCGAAAATCTGGTCCAAGTCTGAGCTTTTTGCCGTTTGTGCTTGATTCTTAGAGACCGAGCCTTCTTTGAATTCCTTTTTCATCAAAGTACGCGCCCTCATAAAATTCTGTGTTGTTTTGTCTGAGTCCATTTTGGAATTGACTATCGAAGCCTCTGATGATTTGGGGTGTCAGTTTGCTACTCCGTATGTAGGGTATGGTACAGCTGACGCTGAGCAGTCTGGCAATAATGCGGGATCACTGAAGGTGTTGTGATATCGATTGTAGGTAGGAAGAAGGATCCGCGGAATCACTACTATTGTTATCAAGATAGAGAGTATTTGCAATGTGATCAAGCCTTCAAGAATTATAAGGCGCTCTTATATATGCGTTTAGAACAGAGCAGGGTGGGAAGCTTCAGACCAGAGAACAGATAAAGGGATTCCGCCCATCCAACTGATTGTCTTTGTTAAAACAGCGTAGACAGCCATTTCTAGCCAGGGCTGGAGGAAGTACTATTTTGTCTGCATCAAAGCAACAAAGAAGAATATTGGCCTAAGACGGTCTAATTGGAAAGTTCAACTTCTTTATTACTACAACATCAGAACAAACAAATCGCGCTCCTATTTAAGCTGTCAGTTGTAGATGATCTATAAAGATTTGAAAGGTTAACTTTGCTTATCACGCCAGAGAAAATATCATACAGACGAGTCCTTTTCAGGCTTCAGAGAAAACCTGTCACCAGATCTACTGGTGCATGTCGTTTCTCAACATTTCGAAGGGAATAAAAATCCTGGAAATGCTAGGAATCATGACGGGAAATTTCTTCTCGCAGATTGGGGAACTCTTTGGTGATGTGTTTAAAGTGAATGGACGACCAGAAAATGACATCGAGTCCGGCGTCGCCAATAATGATCAAGCTTCAGAAAGCTTTCCATCTTCTCCCGAGCAACAGTCGTCTCAAACAGGGCTTCTGGCTGCGAGCGAAAATCGACGTGAAACCTCACACGAACCAACTTTGACAGCACCACCTTTGACAGCACACCGTCTCCAGGTATTCAGTCACCCCGGTAGGGAGGGGGCGGAAGGTTCGGCGATGTCCCTCACAAACACCCTCATTTGGCAGCTGAACACTGTTTTTCGATGCGAAAATAGGATTGCCAGGCTTTTGGAGAAGCTTGGAGAAGTGGAGTCACAACAGATAGAGTTGGACGATATGGCCGCTAACATCCGTGACCAACTTGATCACCTAGCAGATGATGAAGATCCCGCAGGAAAGCTTGAGGCCTTGGAATGTGGACAAGACATCGCTGGGGAGCTGGAGAGCAAGAAGAACGACTTGCTCCAAGAATTGCAACGGATTGAGGGCAAAATGATCCGTCCTAAGGCTATGATGTATCGTGATCTGAAGGAAGTCATGGGTAGATACAACCTTCTCGAAGATATATCTGGTGAAAGCGACTCTGGCCATGTTCCTTTGGACGAAACTGGAACGCAAACACAGCAACATGCATCTGCTGCAAACCCACCCACACCTACTCCCAGTGAAGCTGCGCGATACGCCCAGGAAGACGCGAGAGAGGAGGCGCGCGATTTCAAGACAAAGAAGGAAATCTACCTCCAAAATGCGCGCCTAAAGGTAGACAACTGGATCCATCACTACGACGACAAATACAGAGAGTACTGCGCTCTGGTTGATGAAGGCGCAGTTGATCTCCCAAAAACAGAATTCGACATCATTCTTTTCGGCCATCAACAACAGGCAACGAGAGATCTGATCGAGGCCGAGCAGGAGTATGATGCAGCAGTGCAGCAGGCAAGAGGTCTGGGCGTGGTTTTTTGGGACGAAGACCAAGCCTCGCAGTTTCCTGATAATGCCGACGATGGGTATCGAATTTCTATGGAGCATGATATGGTTGAGCACGTTGATCGGGACCGAATCCAGAGATGGATGGCAGAGGAAGAGGACCGACCGAACCATTCGATCGATTGTGACGATTGGGATGCCAAAACCATTGATATCTCTGATAGTATCAGCTTGGTAGCAGAAGGGAAGGACAAATCCCGAATAAATCGCTGGCAGGCGATGTGCGATGAACGGAGAGTTGAGCCTGAATTTCTTCAACCGTCTCCAGAAACTTAAGGAGTCGGTATATGACTGTGTATATGACTGGGTATACTACTGTACATAGTTCATAGTTCTAACTTCTGAGTACACCACAAATGGTGGTTCTAGTTCGCATACTGTTCAAAATTAAATGAAATGTATATATGAAGATACAAAAATGTCTTACATAGCTATTTGAAACCTTAACCGCCCCTGATTTCGAAAATTGCAGAGTATTCAATGCCTTTTGGCCTTTTTTGTGATGATTTGTGATGTTTGCCTCCAAAAATAAGGTGGAAAGTTGGTTTCGACTGATGGCGCAGGGCGCAGGGCGCTGTTGCTAGAAGTGACAAGAAAGACTCCGTGCTGAAGATGCTCGAGATGTTCGCCGCTGCTCTGCCAAATTTCGAACCATACTGTGATCTGTTTCCAACTTCAAATATCGAATGAACTCTTTCAACTCCTTACATTCACGTTCTTGACCTCCTCGGGCGTCTGGCGAAGAATTTCTCAAGTGGGGGTTTGTGTGGGTGCTTCCTGCCTCAAATAATCGACGCTAATTTCTTCCTCGACGAAACCTCATGACGCCATGTTTCCCTAGAAGTGCTGCAAATTACTAGGGAAGTATAGTAATATACGAGATAGCAAATGACAAGAAAGTACTAACAGGCAAGGTGTTACGTTCTACACATTATCACCAAACATGATAATCCTTCTACAAGTGGGCTGCCTTTTGAGGTTTTGAAGTGGAAGTCCACAGCACACAGCACCCCACACGGCGCACGGACCACGAAGACTAGAGAATTATAACTTGGCGAATTTATCGGGGATTTCCCCCCTCGCCCTAAAAGCTTTTACTAAATATTTCTTTATTATATCGGGAAACTTGCGTTATGTATTTTTGTTGCATATAAAAAGGAAGTTCATATACCTAGTATAGCGTGGTCAGCGTTCTTCTGATTCCCTCAATTGTCCTTCCGACGAAGCGGCCTGTCGTCCTAAATAGGTAGGAGGAAAGGGGTAATCGTGCCCCCCTGACCTACTCCGTATGGTAGTGGCTAGTCTAGGTACCTTATTACCTTAGTAGCGTAACCTTATACGCGATAACTAGAAATATACAGTAAATAAACAGCAAATTGTAATATAACTAGAAACTATTTAGGCGGTCAAGCAATTATTAGTAGAGGGAATTATTATTTAAACTATTATATATATAAACTAGAAATTGTAATTCTACTATTATAATATTAAACTAGAATACGTGTATTTTTAGTCTTATTTATTTCTAGTTGCTAACCTGTATTAACTATTATAAATTTAAACTAGAAATAGCCTCTTTTTAGTCTAATTTATTTCTAGATAATATCTAGTTTATAAAAATTTACTAGAAATCTTTTAATAGGTAGATTTCTAGTAAATAGTATATTAATAGTTAAGATTAGAATAATAGTTAGTTTAGTAGTTAGATAGTAGTTAGAAAATCTATTTCTAGTTAATTAGTAGTTTAGGCTAACTTTCTAGTTAGTACATAAAACTAGTTTGCGTAGAGTTACTATTATATATATATATTACAGAAATTAATTATATTTATAATTACAATTAGATTAAAGGTAAATGCAATTCTATTCTCTATCTACTTTATAGCTCTAACTATCTAAGCATTTAAGTCAAGAAGGTGCTTCTTTTATAATATTTCTCTAATAATCTAATCTAAGCAGTTCTAACTTATATTAATATCCTATGCCTTCACTAAACTATAATACTCTCTTATCTAAGTCAAATCCATTAAGTCAAATCTATTAAGTCAAATCTATTAAGTTAAATCCACTAAGTCAAATCTAATACTAGTAGAAACCCTTAATCGCATATTACAAATTTCCTTGACTTGTATATTAATCAATCTAGAATAAAGTTAGAATAGATTTCTTATAAGTGAAAGGATTATAAACCTTAAAATGCAAACACTTACTCTTTATATTTACTATTCTGTATAGGTTTACTAATTTCCTAATACTAACTATATAACTATCTAAATATATTATAGTCTAATGCGTAAAGGTAGAAATTAATTAGAAAATTAATCTAAGTATATAAATAGAAAGGAGTAATAAAATGCTAAGTACTTATAAATATATCTAACTAGAAATTAGATAGGTATTTATATTAGAGGAAATTCCTCGCTGATTATATAGCTGTAATATATATTACTTAATTTGCTTACTCTAGACTTATAAGGAAAAAAAAGATCTTTCTATCTAACTTAGGCTACTAAAACTTTTTAGATTATACAATTTTAGAGATAGCTAAAATTTATAAGAGAACCCTTTTAGATTCTTGCTTTTATATATAAATGTCTCTAATATATAAGGTATAATAGTTTATATACAAGTCTTCTTAACTCCTAGGCCATAATAATAATACTAGATTAGCACATTTATAATTATTAAATAGTAATAGAATACATTTTATATTTAGTGTATTCTAGTTAAGTTATAAAAATCTCGAAGTCTTTATAATGCTTTTCTTAGAAAGCAGACTCTAAAATTATATATTTGGCTTATAAACTAGTAAGTATATATTAAAATATATTCTTATTCTTATTAGAAGCTAAATAAAGTTCTTTGTCTAGTATATAAGAAAAATATACTTCTTAAGAGTAGATTAAAAGGTAAAACTATTAAAAGAAATTAATTATAATAGTAAAGTAGAAGAGAGAAGTAGAATATAATAAAAAGAAAGAGAAATAAAGAAAGGAAAGAGAAGAAAGGCATAATAGAAAAATAAGAGTATTCAAATAATAAAATTTATTTAAATAAAGAAGTTATCTAGAAAAGATTAAAAGAATTCTCTATAGAATATATAAGAGGATATACTAATAAGGGATAGGATATATAGAAGAATATACTAATATAGAAGAGAATATATAGGAGGATATACTAATATAAAATAGAATATATAAAAGGATATACTAATATAAAAGAGAATATATAAGAGGATATACTAATATAAAAGAGAATATATAAAAGAATATACTAATAAGAAGGAAAATATATAAGAGAATATAAAGAATATATAAGAGAATTAGAATAGCTATTAAAAGAGGGTTTATATTATATTAAAATAATATAGGAAAATGTATACTACTAAGTTGTTTAGCATTTAAAAGTAAAGAGAATATACAAGTATATAGAAAGAAAGCAGTAGGATTAGAGTATAACTTATAAATAAAGGTATTTAGGTAATAGAGAAAGGTATTCTAGATATAGTTATTTAGGCCCTAAAAGTGTTTAGGCAATAAAGGAAGTAGAGCTAGAAAAGAAGCAAATATATTCGAGATATAAAAAGTAGAATATAAAAGAAGAAGTTAATCTATTAGATTAGTAGAGTTAAGTTATAGTATTAAGAAGAGTTATAAAGTTAAGAAGAGTTATAGTATTAAGAAGAGTTAATCTATTATTAAATTAGTACTAGCTAGAAGAGTAGAAAGAAGGTTATATTCTTTATTATACAATCTCTTATTACTACTAGTTTAATAAAAAGAGACTATAAAGACGAGTTCTTTAGAATAAAGCTTTAAAAAGGTAGTATTAGATAGTTTTAGAAATAAATTATAAAGTTTCAAATTTGTAAAAATTAATATACAAAAAGTAAAGTATATTTATATAATTTATTCTAATCTAGCCTAGCTACACTCTTATAACTTATTACTTATAATCTGTAATTTATAATTTACAACTCCTAACTTAAGACTTATAACTTAACTTCTTAAGTATCTATCTAATATATCTATAAGAATATAATCTCCTAAGAATAAAAGAATAGGCCCTCTAATATATCTTTTCTCTTTTAATTATCTCCTTTACTTTATCTAAATCTAATTCTACTCTTCTTTAGCTTATAAGCTTTTCTAGATCTTAGTATAATATAAAGCTTATCTGTACAAATTATAGAGAGCCTAATAATTTTCTATAAAGATATAAGATAAAGAATTAGAACTCTAAGTATCTTATTTATCTTCTTTAATATATTTACCTTTATAATAATTATAAAGAGTCTTTTATCTCTAGGGAATAGTTTATAAATAAAGGCGAGGTCAAATCTATAGATCTGCTTTTTATTCTTCTTATTCTTTATATTAATAAAGTCTCTACTTTATAATATAATTTAGTACTTAAAGACTTTAAGAGAGATTATTATTAGTAAGTTATATTCTAGTCTAGGAAAACTTATTTTACTTATTTATAAATCCTATATATTTATATTACTAAAGTCTAAAGCGCTCTATATTAATAATATCTAGCTTACTATAATTATTATTATAGGCTTTCTAAAGCGCTAAACAAAATTGATTAGCTAGGTTCTAGAAGTTTTTAGCTAAGAAAAGAAGATAGAGAACTTCTTATATAAACTTTAGAGCTAAACATTCTATAGCTATAGGCTAGTAGTAGTGTTTATCTTCTTATAACTCTAATATTAAGAAATTATTTATATTATTAAAGTTAAAGCAGTTAGCAACTAGAAGTATATTTTTAAAAAGAGTAGAGCATTTTATATAAATGCTATTAAAAGTAGATATAATATCTAGCTTAGTAAGATTAAACCCTTTATTAAGACTAATATAAATAGTCTATTAGATATTCTCTTAGTAGAGAAGATATTTCTTAATATTATAAAAGTTTAAAAAAGTGATCCATTTCTTATAAATTCTATAAATAGTTAATTCTAAGATCTAGCTAAATTTAGAAGAGAAGTTTTAAACTTATACTAGTCTTTTCCTATTAAAATGCTATAGTTGTTCGGAGTAGTATACTCTTTAATAATATCAAAAAGGTGTAAGCTCTAGTATAGGTTTAGTCTTAATTAGAAATTTTAATACTTAGTTACTCTTTAGGCTAGCTCTTTTAAAGTAGGCGCCTAGAGAAACTTATTTGAAGTATCTAAGACTACTAATATTAAGCTTAGAGCGCAGGAATTCTATAATATTATAAGAGAGGCTATAATAGAAGTTACTAAGTAGAACTAAGTAGATTACTAAGAAGAGAAGTTTATAGTATAAGATATAATCTTATAGAGTTATTAGTATATACTTTAAGCTTTCTTAATAATCTTTTCTATTTTTAACTACTCTTTAGAAGATATTGCTAGAGCTATAATAATAGAGATTAACTTTATAATTATAATAAACACTTTAATAATAGTTTCTAAAAGTATAAGATTTAAGAATCTTATATACTTCTTAAAGACCTTCTTAGCTTCTTTTAAAAACTTAGCTTAGAGGTAGGATTCTTTTAACTAATATCTAAGTAAAATAGAAGTAATAATAGCGGATTATACTACTTCTAATATTCTCTAGCTTTATAAATAGTGTACTAGCAATTGTAATTGACTCTAGCTTAGAGGAAATAGAAAACTATATAACTCTTTAGTATATATAAGTTAATCTAAGTTTATTAATAGAGTCTCGATTAATAGCTTTTATATCTACTTAGCTAGGCTATTATATTTAGAGTAGGCTGGATCTATAAGTCGATTTCTTATAATATCTAATGCTAAAGTAATATTAACTAAGAATATTTACTCTTTCTAGAGTCTTTACTTCTTATACTATACTTTCTACTTTATTTTATTAAATAAAGAGCTATGCTTATAAAGTTGAATAATATAATAGTAGTATTTATTACTTCTAATTGTTGGAATGTATATGTCACGTGTGCCACGTGACTTAGCGCCGATGACTAAGCAGCGAAGAGGTAAAACCTCTTCGCCGCAACCGTAGATAGAACCTCTTCTACACCTAGAAATGCAACCACGTAACCACAGTATTACGTGATCTAGGCCATTAGTTGCGCATTACCTGTGATACCAACATTGATTAATGGTTACTTTTACGGGAAAGGACTATAGAACAACTAGGATCGAATATAGAAGAGGCAATTTGGGGAACGTTTTCGACCCATTTTGCGCTTACAAATAACGACAACAAAGCCTACAATTTATCTGAGGGAGACATTGTGGACCTTGGCATTCTCCTGAGGGGAGGAAGCAGGTGGCACTTAGGCATTCTCCTGAGGGGAGGCTGTCTGCTAGTGCCATTTTTCGACTATTTAAAGGATTTCGACGATCGACCTGAGGGGGAGATCTAAGAGGTTCGCGTCTATCACGCAGAACAATTGAAGCTTCACGAGTAATCTAGAAGGACCAACCTGAGGGGGAGGTCTGGAAGGAGTCTAAGGGACCCATCTAGGAAGGCAATCCTAAGGGGAAGGCCTAAATAGACGTCTAAGGGACACCTCGTCAAGAAGCATCGCAAAAGGAAGCTGTTACGATCAAGACGACTTCATTCTACACCCCCGAATCACCCTAAAACCACCATGTTGCAATCCGAAACACCCGCAACGCAGAAGACCTTATAAAGAGGAGGAAGAGGGCGCCCAAACCCACAAAACGACTACGATTTGCACCTCTTAATTGAGCGCCAGTGAGCATCACATCTTCTTGCAGCCTCACAGTCTACGCCTACGCTGCGAGCACCTCAAATCGATAACTTCAGCTCTCCTAGAGCATTCAAGAGCTGGTACCTGACTACCGCGATAACCTCAGCTCTCCTAGAGCTAAAAGAGCTGGTACCTGACTACCACAATAATGCAAGCCTTAGAATCCCTCGAAAACGCCACCGCAGACCCCTCCCTCAATCCGAAAGAAGCTACAAAAGACTGCTAGAAGGAGCAATTGCTTAAGATTACGCGTTAGCTACTCCGAATGCCCTCAAAACCAGACCGTAGAGCCGCATCCCTACACCGTAGAGCCTCACGCCGCAACGATTAGCATATGCGTCCCTACATTACAGAGCTACACGCTAAGCCTGTTTCGACCACCTGAAACGCATATTTGGTGCGTTCTTTGTAGCGATTTGGAGCAGTCGTATTTTGGGGTTTCTTATCTGTTTCTTATCAATTGCGGCCGCTAGCGCAATCGCGATTCCACCCGCGCGCATTTCATGTACCACCACTTTCTTATATTAGGCTTATGCTATACAGGTAGTAGTAAGTAAGAAGGAAGTAGCAGAGAGAGAGAAAAGGAAGCAAGGAAGCATGCAGGAGGAGAATCAGGCCGCAAAGAGAAAAGTTGCTAGTGTTGGAATGTATATGTCACGTGTGCCACGTGACTTAGCGCCGATGACTAAGCAGCGAAGAGGTAAAACCTCTTCGCCGCAACCGTAGATAGAACCTCTTCTACACCTAGAAATGCAACCACGTAACCACAGTATTATGTGATCTAGGCTATTAGTTGCGCATTACCTGTGATACCAACACTAATAATATTATAATTCAAGTCTCCTTTTTAGTCTTTTATAATAAGATAAGAGTAGTATTTACAATTAGCATTTTAGTGCTTAAATCTAGAATTATCTTACTACTAAAGCATATCTCTAGTAAATGCTATAATATATATACAAACTATAACTTATTCACTCTAAATAGTAAGCTTTATTCCTTTATTAAGAAGTAGAAGAGTTATTATACTTATTATTATTTTGCTTAAATTACTTATATAAGGCTCTAAAATAAGAGAAAAGATATTTGCTTATCTAATATACTAGCGGAGATCTATACCTACTAGAGTCTAGTAAACTCCTATTAATAACTAGTATATATTTCTAAATAAGCTAAACCTATTAAGAAAGCAGATAATTAGTAAGGAAATTATTTTTTTTTCTATTATATTTAGAAAATATTACTTACTAAAAGTAGAGATTTCAAGTTTAGCTTATAGTAAATAAGATTAATAAGCTGGTTATAATTCTTTAATATTTAAGTTACTAATCTACTTTACTTATAGATTCTATTAGATTAAGAAAAATTCAGTTTATAGAATACTATTCTTAAAAGTTTAGTCTATAATAATATTACTAACTTGTAAGAGAATATTTTTCTTAAAAACTCTATTAATACTATTCTTAAGTAGAACTATATTATACTTGTTTAGAGAAGAGTTAGGCTTAGCTTTAAAAGAAGAGAAGAATATAATAGCTTCTTTTATAAAAATTACTTACTATAGCTAGAGTATAATTATATCTTAAATAAGAGTAAAGGTAATGAAGTCTTTTCTAATACTTAAAATACAGTTAGTATAAGATCTTTCTAGAGTATAAGAGTAAGTTTTATTAGTATATAAAAAGTGTATAAAGTTAAATAGGAATATTAGTAATTTATTTAAGTACTTAGTAAATTTCTTAAAAGTTAATCTTATTAAGAAAGCTTAACTTTAAGACTAGTAGAATTCCAAAGAGTAGTTAATAATATAAGCTATACTAAAGTGTAATTTTAATAAGATAATAAGAGTTAATAGTATAATTAAAACTAAAGTAATAGAATTAAACTAATATAGCTAGCCTTTTAGAATAAAAGGAATTAAAGTATTCTTTAGTATAGTACTATAACTTAGAAGCTTTTTAGGTACTAGTATAACCTCTTTTTAGCGCTAAAGAAGAAGAGGCAACTTTATTATAACTTATTATTTTAGAGTTCTAATATTTCTAAGTAGATATTTAAGATTATTAGTACTATAAAGTAAAGCTAGGACTTCTAGTAAACTAGAATACTTGCGCCTACTAATATTGCTTTATAAGTACTATAAACTAAATATAAGAGAGAATTTATTTAAGTTTATATATAATCTTTTATATAAAACTTCTTTAAAGGAATCTTTTAACTCTAGAACTAATAGCTATTAAAAAGATAAAAATAGTATACTACTACGAGCCTTCTTCTTAGTAATTATAATATTACTATTAGTATTTATAAACTTATAAATTAAGGCCTCTTCTTTTAGGTTAGGCTCTTTCTTAAAGAGATTATTTAATATAGATTATTATATAAGATTACTTCTTTTAAAGTCGAATCTCTAAATAGAGTCTTCTAATAGCTCTTATAGCTATTTAAGAATTCTTTCTATTATATTCTTAATGCTCTAGCTAAAAGAATTAATAGATTTCTATAAGATATAATAATAAAATAGAACTTACTATCGACTTTCTAAAATGACTTTATATATTCTTATTACTATTATTTACTTTCTCTACTAGAGTATTTCTAAACTTAGAATAGATTATATTATTATCTTTAATAGTTATAGCTAAGCCTTTATTACTCTTTAAAGAAAAGTTTAATTATCTTATTATACTTAGTATTATTATTAAAGAAGAGTTGTTTATAGTTGATCTTATTAGAGCTAGAATCCTACTTAGCTACTAAGCTATTATTACTCTTATTATATTATAATAGTGCCTTCTTACTAGAAGTATATTAAAATGTAATTAAAGTGAATAAAGATCTATATTAGAAGAAATTTCTTATTAGCTATATACTACTTATACTTCTTATTTAAAGTAAGCTAAAAATCTTATTAAAGGCAACTTAGTCTAATAATAAGTGAATGTATTATTAAGGGATCGAAGAAGAGATATATACGTCTTTATAGTATAATACTAGTATAAGCAACAAATAACTAAGAAAGCAAAAGAAGATATTATTATAGTATATATAGCATTTAGTAAAAAGAGTAAAGTATTATTTAATGCTTAGCTATTCTAGAATTCGCAAAAGATTTTATACTATAAGTAAAATTATATAAATGCATACTTAGTCAGCCGAGGTCTAGAGACTAGTTCTAGGACCTTTATATATTTATATAATATATATAGCCTCTATTATATATATTCCCCCTTAATTAGTTATTAGCTCGGTCTTATAAGCAAATTAGAATATAAAAACATTATATAAAAGAATTATATCCATTTATAGTTAAAAGAAAAAACTAAACAAACAAATAGGAAACTTATTAAAATTTATTCTCATTTTATACAAATTGACTTTTCTTCTTAGACTTAGTACTAGATCCTTTAGGACTGCTAATAGCAGAAACGGTAGTAGTAGAATTAGTAATAATAGAATTAGTAGTAGCAGAAATAGTAATAGGAGTAGCGCTATTCTTATTATATTCTTTAATAAGAAATCATTTAGCATTAGATGTATTAGTAGTAGAAATAGAGATATCTAAAATATTAGTCACTTTTTATAGTAATAAAATCTTATTTAAAGCTTAAAAACTATTACTACTCTCTTTTATAATAGAAGCATTAGTCTTAAGAGTAGTAGATATAAAAGAATCTAAAAGGTAATTAGAAGTATTATCTTTAGAAAGTTGTAAAGCAATTATAGTACTCTTCTTAAGTTATTAATTTAAAAGAAAAGCTATAAGAGAAGTTTTAATAAAAGGCAGTATAACTATAATTAGAACTCTT